>JAHLJT010008756.1:99040653-99183229 GCA_031308135.1 Acheta domesticus | reverse complement strand
CACCGGAGTGAAAAACAAATAGTTTTTCACAACAATATACGAAAACAATATACGTTTTGGACAGCAACGCCAGTGAGGTGGCTGACTGTCCTTTTCATGCCCTTCCGAGAACAGATAAGATCCGTGCGGCGACCTGGCCTGCAGGGACATATATGTGAAATCGCTGCGGTGGCGTCTCCCCTTTCCGCTGTAACGAAGGATATCTGTCCTCTGCCCTCGGAGCGCAGCGAGTGACGTTGCGGCTGGCATTGACGCTCCTCGTATCCCTAGCGGCAGAGCCAGAGAGGGGCAGAGAGCGAGGGAGCGAGAGCGAGCGAGCAAGAGGGAGAGAGAGACAGACAGATAGATAGACAGATGGCAGAAGACAGAAGACAGATGGACAGACAGACAGAGACATTCAGTGATACATCCAGACAGACTTTGGGGTACTACATATGGATATATACTGACAAATACATTCAGAGACAGAGATAGAAACAAAGGCAGGAAGAGAGAAGGAGAGAGTGAGGGAGAGAGAGGGAGCGAGGGAGAGGGAGGCATGGAGAGAGGGAGGGGGAAGAAGGAAGGGAGAGAGACTGGCGAATGAGATGGATATCAGGTACGAGGAAAACGTCCGTAAGCGGGAGGACGACGGCTAGAGGAGAAAGCGTTGAAGGGGATGGTTAAAGCTGGATTGACAAGGATTGAAATAGTTCGAGGGGGTGGGAGATCGACAGGATGGGTCGAGAAAGTTGGAGGCTAATGGGAGAGGGATTTTGAAGTGGCGGGAGACTGACAGGGTGAAGTACGAGGGGATGTAGGGCGAGGGGCAGGTGAGGGGCGAGAGGGCGGGATGACGAGAGGGTGGGATGCCGAGAGGGCAGGATGCTGAGGGGTGGGATGCCGAGGCAGTGTGATGAAGAGGAGCGGAATGGCGAAGGGGTGCGGTGGCGAGGGAATGGGATGTCGAGAGGTCGGGATGTTGAGGGAGTGAAATTACAGACAGACATACAGACAGATGATAGAAGACAGATGACAGACAGAGACATTCAGAGATACAGAAAGACCTAGAGGGTAGAGGTATATACTGAGAGATAGATTCAGAGAGAGACAGTGACAGAAATAAAGGCAGGAAGAGAGAAGGAGAGTGAGGGAGAGTGAGGGAGCGAGAGAGAAGGAGGAGAAAGGAGGAAGAGAGAGAGACTGACGAATGAGATGGATGTCCAGGTAGGGGGAAGACGTCACTAAGCGAGAGGAGGAGGGGAATGCGGAGGGGGAAATGCGAGGGGGTAGGATGGCGAGAGAGGAGTGAGAGGCTGGTGCTGCTCCGAACGGAGTGGGACAGGCGGCGCAGTCGAGCGGAGCATGGCCCATCCGAGCTCAGCGAAGCGGCCGTCCAGGCTTTGCCTCCATGGCGTGACGCTCGGCATCTAAGCCTCTGCGATGTGAGGCTAGGGAAGAGGCGAACGAGGGGAAAAACACCAAAACACTCTTCCTCTCCTCCTCGACTGCAGCCGATTCTCTACTTGCGTACCTTGTCTCCTTTAGAGTTATCCAAACCAGTATGTTATACGAATTTCAAAGAAAATGGTATAATTTACCTAGTTTTCCGCAATCGTTAAATTCTTCCTAAAACGTTTATTCAATTCTGCAGTAAATACAATAGCATTACATTTTTATGATTATTACAAAAATAGACGTACAACAATATATAACATGACTGTCCTTATTCCACAGTAAAATATAAATTATGACCAAGGAGTTTAAAAATAGATATAAATATTTACGCCTTAACAAATGTGATGAATTACAACGATTTTAATTGAATCGGTGGTTTTGAACGGGAAATAAGTCCACTTTTGTTTCGTAGAAAGAATGGAGATATACATCCTTTTTTGTTATTCTTCAAGCTATATATCAAAACTTGACCAACGTAAAGTAAGTGTTCGGTTGCTAACTAAAAATTCGAATAATTGGGAGAGAAACAACTGCAGGATTAGTTTCTCTTATATACTCATAGAGGGCACAGAGAAATTTCTGGATTCATTGCATGATCAGTTATTAATAATAAATTACGAATAGTGTGTAATACTGATCCTCACACAGAAGAACTAGTGTTTGTACGACTATTATTAATATGCTTCTTGCGTTAGCTCTCCGTAGTGATGGACTTTGTATCCTTATCATGGATTCTATTTCAAGAAGACAATCAAGTCTATTCTTCGTCCTGACAGACCGCTTGATGTGTTCTTTCCAAGTAGTACAAGCATTTAATGCATGATAAGAGAACCTTTGAGTTACCTCATGCACGGGATTTTGATGGACTTATCCAGTACTCATTCACGTTGGCAAAAGGCACGTCAAGATTTCCCCGTCAAGAGAGTTTATGGCTCAACTGTCCCCTCCAATCAAAATAGCCGATGTTCAAAATATAGCGAAATACATCCCACATAAACATCTCCACTTCCACCAGGACGTTTTGACATGTCCACGGACTGAAGTGGAAATTTATGATGAGTAGAGGATGATATTGTCAATTTAAAGTGTTTATCGTGTCCAGCACAATATGTTAATTCACCTCATTATAGATTTATTGTATGATTATATTTTTGCATAAGTTCGAAAACAAAGAAATATTATTTTAATATTTCTTTATTATTTTATAAAGGAAATAAGTTCAGGGTAAAAAAGCTATTCTGTAAATCACAGAACGACTAGTTCTACAGCTTTTGTGAAGATCATAACTGTCTCAGATACCATCTGTGGATGTTATTACGTATTTTTTGTTTTTCTCAAAACGACGTAGCAAGGACTTATTTCCATTTTCAAATCACCGATTCAATTTGTGTTAATGTCGCTAATGTGTTAATATTTCCCTATAAGCCACGTTAAATATTTTCATATTTTTCTGTTTAATTCCTAGGTTATGATCAATAGGGATATTTCTCTCGTTTCAATGAACTTATTTTACTGCCAACACCTACCAGAGTCTTAATACATTGCAAGGAATATTACAATACACAAAACATTTCCATACTTACGTAACATCCCCAAAAAATAACGTTGTTTATATATTTGTATTTTCGAATTACATTTTTTTCCATTGCTGAAGTTTAGATTTCCATGGCTGAAGGCCATATTACATCATTATAATTTTATAATACACCTTAACGCGAAGTAAGAAGTCTGAAAGAAATTGTAAAAATATCGCTAACATTTCGATTTCTCATTGTTTATGAAAGATATTTTTCAACACAAGAGTTGTTCAAGTGTTTTGCAATCCAGGGATCCTTTTGTAATAAAACACTATGCACAAATTTTCTTTTGGTGTGTAATGTTCGTCGGTCATTCCGTAAAACAATTCAATTTCTTCGCTCGGAATTTTGTGATTTTTCGCCAATACAGGCTTCCGTGCTTAATAAACTAAGATCACTTTGTGACAAGTCTTCTACAAAAATGTAGAAGCAAACTTCTTGTAAAGATTGTAGCTATATTGCTAGAAAATGGAAAATCAAAGTATTTATAATTATTTTAAAAAGTTTTCTTTTGAAGGTCATAAACATTTTTAACATATAGTACTATTATATGTAATGCAAATATATACCAAACATTCATCAAAGAGTACAGGATCAAGCAGTTTGTACAAACTCTTGGTTTGCGCATATAATTTCATACGTACCCGTTAGAATTGAATTTACACATTTGTACAAACATTCAAACAGCACCATTCATTGACGTGTTTGAACAACAAGCTTGTTTGCACCTAGTGTTTGATTGTATATCGATGCAAGCCATATTATAGATTTTTTCTAAACACCATTGAATACAGCCCACAGTGATTGTCAATTACCTGTCCATGAGCATAAACATAGCAGAGCCCGCGATTTAATTACACCTATCAATGCAATGAAGATTTTGGAAACGTCATAATTCGTGACAGCAATTGAAAAACCCTTGTCATATTTTGTCCTGCACTATTTAAGTAACGGCAATTTTTAATTGAATTGCAATAATTCACATTCATTTCAAAATAAAATTTCCACCTGTTTGAAAATCGCATCGATTTTTGCGTCTTTTGTTGAAAACCTGAATTTTGATTGCTCTAATTTTTGGAAAAAGAGATAGTCGTTCAATTCCTAGGTTTATTAATATTTTTATTTTTCAGAAGACATAATGTACGCATAAGGAACAATTTCGTGTAATGCACTAGTTGAATCGTTCTGTAAAGTTATACACAATACAATATACAAATCTGTGAGATATATAGCCGATTATCACCGCTGACTTTGAGTTGAATGTAAATGGGAGAGATGAATATACTTTCCCATTCTCCAGGTTGTAGGAACGTCTTACGCCCAATACTCACTACATCGGACATTGAATTTTTTGAGACTTTACCAACAGTTAGTGCATAATAAAAAACACATACAGTCAAATTCTTTAAGGCTTACGAGTAAGGGGTGAAGGAAAAAGAGGATCGTTGCTACTTCCGATGCCGAGCGCGACCTTGAATCAACCCAGACCGTTGACAACATGGTCTCATCCCCACAAGTGCGAAAATAGATTTCCGAGAAATTATCTGAGTACTGGATACCAAATCGAGAGTGATATTTGTTTTACATACTCCAATACACAAACATTATACAATATTTAACAATAATCAATATTGTTTAATGTATATTATATCGAAAACAAACTGTATTACTGTAGTAAATACAGTGGTATCATTTAATTGTTGGTTTAATATTTAATTAATAAGATAATGCATGATCAGAAACGGCAAAGTCCAACATTGACGTCCTAGAATAATTCACTCGTTTCTTTGTGGGCCTTTTCAATCTTTGTGGATTCAAAATTCCTAATAATTAATATATATGTCCAAGAGAAGTTAAAATTGTGTTTTTGAGTAATACTATTATTTCAATATCGACAAAGGAGGTCATTGAAATGACCATATGACGTATGTTATAAATATAAATATTTAACTAATAAATCATAATTTGAAAGCAAATCAATATAACGTCACAATTATAACATTTAAAGATTTTATATGATTGAATTGTTTCTAACCAGATGAAAATGTGAGGAGTGTAAAATTGCACTGAAAAGGAAATTATGCGAAAATGCAGCAGACTCAAATATCGAGTTCGGTCTGGATCCTCGCCAACAAATCTGATTTTCACACTTGTGCTAGTAACGTGCAGCTGTTATTGGTCTGGGTTGACCCTTTGATTCGGGAGAAGCGCCCGCTGCCGGCCTTCACCTTCCAACTGTGCCCGCATAACGATCGAAGGTGCCCAAGGAAACATTTTCATAACATTTTCAAAAAAAAATGAAGGAAAAATTTTCTTCATTTTATAACTCGAATTATAATTGCCAAAGTCACTTAAACACTTGCTTTTATGCATTTTCTACTTTGCAGGATCTGTTGGTAAAATCATATAAACATTGTTGTTGCGTGTTAGAAGTTTCATTGTGTCTCTACAATACCTTAAATATTTCGCACGAACAGAAAATCCCGGCCCGGCAAGAAAACAAACTGCTCTAAAACATTCTATTGGACAATGATCTGAAGTTTTGTTAGCGTACTAATGCAAACGGTTAGTAAGAGTTCGCTATTGTACGCGCTTTAATACTTAAATACTTTAATACTTTTTAGGGTTTTGGATTTCACTCTGTTTCATTTGATTTCATTTATTTTCGTCAAAAAACAGTTGAAACTGTATGTGAAGTTTGAGAGAAGCATAAGCTGCGCACGGTTTCTTCAGCTCCAGAATCTCTTACACGGCCTATTAGAATACATAATTAAATAATGAATACAAAGCGAACTCAGCAACATTTGAAAACTAAAACATTTCGCACCAGAGATACAGAAAACTTATTTGCCTCGGTAAAAGAACTTCAGATTTGGTTTTATAGTATTGCCAAGACAATAGCAACCCACATCCCGCCTATGTTCGTACCTTAACTCGCAAAAGAAGAGTTCAACTGTTATGTCCAGGAAAATACTAAAATCACGTCAACACAGTTTTTATTCACCAAGACAAATGACAGTACATTATTACAGTTCCGGTAATCAAAGAGAGTCCATAAATCCAAGCCAAGTTACCGTATTCCAGAAGATGTACTAAATCAAACAGCGTTCTACAATAATCCGTTAGAAAATCCTATACTCATTGCCGGGTCCAAAATCTTAATATCGCAGCCGTAAACATTATCACTCGTCACGAACTCTACTCGGAAACTATCCTCTCGGCGGTGGAGCCCGCTTTTATTTCCCTGGCGGCGTAGCCTCGCCTCCGCTCTGCGGCTTCGCTGACTGGCTGCCTCCTCCTCGTTTGATCGCCCTTTCCACGACTATCAACGTGTATCAACGGAAATGTGCCAGATTTAGTACGTGAAAACTTGCTTAAAGAATAGCCCCAACCGCAATACATTTTCCAGTATTTCTCTCTGTTACAATCGTTTTCGAAATTAGAAGCGAAATCATCAAGCCTCGGAATATCCCTTAAGGACAATTATCATAAACGGTCAAGTATCTTGATTGTTTCTTCAAGAACGATAAACATTCAAACTCCACAGTCAAATTACATTTCCTTGCGTTTGTGCAGTAGGTTAATAAATGAAAAGAAGAGAACTTGTGAAATACTAAATATTTCAAATCGTTCTTGACACCAAACAATTGATTAACGGCAAAATGTCTGTCTGACCTTCTGTGGTCAATGCTAATGACTAAACTGCTCAAACGATTTCTCCAAAACTGACATTCCCCGATAGGTCTGGGCAAACTCGACGCCCTGAAAACTTGATTTTTTCCCCTTGGGGGATATTTTATATAATTTAAGCTTTAAGAAGCTTTAATAAAATGTTTAAAATTTTCTCTTAAATGGCTTCAAATTATTTTATTTCTTTTCTCTTGGTAGGATAAAAGGACGCTTATAAAAATGGTATAATTTTTTGACTGAGAAATTTTTGAAAAGTGTGGAAGTTGAATTTTTTTTGCGATTTTCTACAACTACAGAATATAGATATTTTTTTCTGGCTGAAGTATGTTTTTAAGCTCTTAGTATAAGGTCATTTTAAATTTTTTTTGAAAATATATTATTTTTCGCATAACTTTTGCTGAATAAACGAGGTATCTCTCCAAGCGGGGACTGCCCCAGTAGAGTCAAACTGCTATGTCGACTGATTTCTCGACGAGTGTGTTAATATAAAAACCTGTGTGTGTGTGTGTGAGAGAGAGCGTGTAAGAGAAGAGGGAAAAGACGGAAAAATCGCGTGCGGTCTGCTACGCGTTTGTTATGGTACTACTCCGACATTGGTCTGGTATTGATCGGAAAAATCACAGAAAACTACCGTTGAGACCAGCTATCCGCTAAAATTCTCCTCCACACAGCATCCGAGTCGTACTACCTATGTCGCTAATGTCAAAAAACCCGCACCGTAGGGATTTTGAGCTCCCAGTCGGGATGTCCCACGGTGCTAGTGTGGCGTAGTGGTATAAATGCTACGTTAACTTTGAGGATCTGATTTCGGGTCTCGTAACGGAAAACAATTGCTGGTTGAAAAAAATTTGCTGCTTTAAGTAGAAGTATAATATTGCGTGGCATTTAGAAACAATGCAACTTGCTTTGGGAGCGTCACTAGTTTAATTTGAATTTCAATGAGAAAGCAAAAAATATATCTATGCTGGAATTTTGTATACCATGTCCCAAATTATTTTTTACATGAATTCGATAGATTCATTCGAATAGGGATATGGACTTGCCAGTCAGAGAGGTCAGACCTGGATAGGGACCTCTCAGTCAGAGAGATCAATTATAGGTAACAGTTGTTGCCCTAAGATACCTCGGTCGGTTTATTTCTTCGGCCCAAAGATATCTGCCCCTCCAGGGAGCCAGGCTGATGTTTGAGTGCGAAAGATCAGCCCCGCGCACTGGCCCGTCTGAATAATCGGAGGTGCGCTCCCGCCACCGCCGTGTGCGCTGTGATATTCAATTAGAGGCGCCGCTGGATGGGAGCTGACGAGCCGCTGGCAGCTGTTAATTAATCCCTACTTTCCTTCGCATCCGTCGCCTCGCCTTGCCTCGCTCCGCGGAGCCGCCGACGCACTGACAGCGCGCGGCCGGTACGCAGCCGAGGCTGGCAGCCGTCTCGCGCCCCGCGCCGCGCCGCGCCGGCAGGTGTTCGCCTGACGCTAATTGGCTCCCAGAGGGAGCGGCTACTTCTGCTGCTGGGGTTTGCGGTGGCGGCGGATGAGGAGGTAGGATCTGCTTCAGTGGGTTTCGCAGCGCTCGTGGCGCCAGCCTGGAAGCTGGTGTGGTGACGTTTTGCTGGTGGTTCTCTGAGGGGTTCTTGTTCTCGTATGTCTTTACTTGGGGCGTGTCATCTTTTCATTCATTTCTGTACGTATTTTTTGTCTTGTTTTTTATCTCATTTTTTTGTCTCGACTTCTTTCGTCGCTTCCGCCTGTGACATGGCTTCCATCTATTTTGTTTGAATTGGTGGAGTGGGCTGATTCTAGTTGACTATCTTGTGTTTTGCCTTTTAAGGATGGTCTGGTACAGATTTCATTCGTATCTTCTTTGGCTCTGAATTTCTGTGTAACATCATTTCGTCAGTTTCCTTTTTCCTCTTATTTCTTTTGTTTCAGTTTTGTCCGCCTAATATTTGTTTGATTTCTTTTCGGACAAGTTGTGAAAGCTGAAGCTCTCGTGTTTGCCTCTCCTCCGTGTTCTTGTTCTGAGACTTTATTTATTTGTCAAAAAACAGTAAAAACTGTATATGACGTGTGGGGAAAGAAATTTATCTGCGCACATTTTCTTGAGGGCCAGAATTTTATTAAAAAAAACACGAAAAAAACGAAAAAATGAATTTAGAAAATAATTATTTTAGAAAAATAAAGATATATGAAAAATGTTTTTTCCCGAGTTATAGAAAATCAATTTCAACTGTAAATGAACTACAAGAAAAAGGAGTGCTCAACAAAACGTGCGCACAGTGAAGCTACATTACGTCCAGAAGCAAAACAAGGGGCCATCTCAGCATTTGCTCAATGGATCAGGGAAACTGGACAAAAACCTGATCGAGATGGGAGTCATTGACCCCGAAGCTGAAGTACATTACTTGTTACAGGCGTATTAAATATTTTTTTAAATGTATACAATGCAAACATAAACTAATTCATTATATATCTTTGTTTTGTTACATTAAACATTATTTTTCTTTTTCAAGATCAGTATAGTCTCTAATTGTATAGAAACAGTTTTGCAGCAGAAAAGATTTTACTTTTAACTTAAATTTGTGTACCGACTTTAATTGTTTTATGTCATCTGGCAATGCGTTGTAAAGTAACGTACATGTATTGTATGTTGATTTCTTGTACTGAGCTGTTGATACTGACACTTGATGCACGTGATTTCTACGGCGTGTGTTGTAATTATAAATATCAATATTGCATTAAAATATGTTCCCTCCGTTAAGTAGGTCATTTTTGACAAATTTTACAGATTCGTAAATAAATAGACAAGGCAATGGTAGGATTCCCAGGTCAATGAAAAGAGGCTTGCAGGAATCACGTGGAAGGCATTTTTTCATTATTCGAATAATTTTCTTTTGCAATCTGAAGGTCTGAATACTACAGGATGAGCTTCCCCAGAATATTATGCCATATCTCAGGCGGGAATGCACATTTGCAAAATAAACGGAACGAGCTGCATGAAGGCTGACAGAATTTGAAAGAATTCTGAATGCATAGCATAATGAACTTAATTTAGTGTTTAATTCTGTTTTATGTACATTCCATTTGAGGTTTGATTGAATTGAAAGACCTAAAAATTTTGTTGCCTCAACATCAGCTAATTGCATATTGTTCATTTTCAATGGAACATGCGATTTCCGATTTGAGAAGCAAAAATGCATTGAAACAGTTTTTCTTTCGTTAACAATTAATTTGTTATTATTATTCCAATTTGAAACTTCTGAAATTGTACTATTTACTGCTTCTTTTTTGCATAGAACATTCGTGTCATCAGCAAACAACCGTTCTTCCATTTTTAATAGACGAGGGCATATCATTTACATATAACAGAAAGAGAATAGCCTAAGATCGAACCTTGCGGGACCCCATGCACAATTGGCAAAGAATTGGAAATATATGTATGTAATGTCCTTTCCTGCCAGTATGGTATTTCTACTCTTTGAGTCCGATGTTTAAGGTAAGAAGGTATCCAATCTAGGGCAATACCACGAATTCCATACGAAGGTAATTTTGAGAGCAAGATCTTATGGTCAATAACGTCAAAAGCTTTCGAGAGATCTAAGAATATTCCAATGGGTACTTCATTTTGGTCTATTGATGAAGCAACATCTTTGAGAAAAGAAAAAATGTCTTGAGAAAAGAAAAACTTCATTTAAAGACCGCAGTTTCCAAGGATGTTAAACTCTAAATGTGTTATCTATCGTATATTGATAAAATATGATTTAATTGAAATGTTTCAGACTTTTATGTACAAAGACTGTCATTATATTATTTTCAGTATACTATGCTACGTGTGTGCGAATGCTGAACCTTTTTAATTCGATCATGTTTACTTAATAAACAAGTAAAATGTTCAGTACATAAAGCATTCGAAAATTATACAAGAAGGAGATACTTATTGATGGTCCCATGCGATTACCATTGTATTTAATTTATTAGAAATGCATTACTATGATATTGCTATATCTAAAAAATTTTGCCAGTCAATTCAATAATGTAAAAGCAGTTTGTTAATTACGTAATATAATCTTACAAAAAATAAAATAAAAGTGATACCACCTTGTGTATGATTGTTTATGAAAGTTGCTAAAGTAATTATATCGCATGGTTTCCTCGATCCAAAAGAATGATGTTACAATATACTGTAAAAAAAGTTTGTTCTCGTGTGCATCGTGTTGAAAGGACTTCCCGAAGGGACAAGAGGCGTGGAGGCCGCTGGACCGCTGCCCTCGCCCATACGCACGTGCCTGGCCGGGGGCGGGGCGCGCCGCTGCCGGTTAATGGAGGGCTTCCGGGGCCTCCCCGGCGGGTGATTGCGAAGTTAATGGGGCGCGCGCCGCCCGCCCGCACCCCGGGCGATCCGCTGGCCAGGTGGCCCGGTGGCCGCTGAGCCAGGTGGCCGGGCGGTTCGGGGGGTGGCGCCTCGTGCACCTCCCGCTCTGCCCCGCTGCGACCAAACCTTGCCCCGCTTCGCATCGCTGCCCCCGCGTCGCCCCGCGCCGTCCCGTCCCGCCTCCCATCGTCCTGGCACCGCTCCCGCATAGCGTCACACCACTCCCGCCCCGCCTCCCGCACTGCCCCCGCCCCGCCTCCCGCACGCACCCCCCAACCGCTATCACACCGCCCCGCCCCTCCTCGCCCCGCCCCAAACTACGCCAACCCGCTCTGCCCAACCCTGTCTCACCCAGCGCCGTCTCGCACTGCCCCGCTTCGGCCAAACCTTTCCTCGTTTTGCCTCGCCTCACCGCTCTCGCGTCACCCCGCGCCGTCCCACCCTGCCCCGCTTCGCTTCATCTCATGCCCCTCCGCCTCTCTGCGTCCCTGCCCTTCACATCCCAACACATCACACCATTCCACGCTTTGCCCCGGCTTGCCTGGATTTGCCCTGCCTCTCCCTCGTTCTCTCGCTTCTCCCCATTTCTCTCCACTCCATGCTGTCACGCTTGTGATTCCCCACTTTGTTCCACTCCGACACGTTTAACGCGTCTTCCTTCCCACCATGCCACCATTTCGGCTCTACCCTGCCAAATCTTCCCCGCTTTACACCACCTGATCCCACCCCACTCTGCCTCGTTCGTCCGCACACAGCTCCTCCCAATTTTTTTTCTTCCCCGCCTCGCTCTTCCACGCCTCTTTCTCACCTTTCTCTTCTGCGTCTCATTGTTCCTCGCCTCGCCCTTCTCCGCCTCTCTCTTCTTCCCCTCGCTCTTTGCCTTCTCGCTTTTCCTCGCCTCGCTTTTCCCCGCCTCTCGACTTCTCGCCTCGCTCTTCCCCAACTTGCTCGTGCCCGGCTCTCTCTTCCCCGCCTCCTTCGTCCTGACTTTCCTAGACCACACTCCCTTGCTGCCCCGTCCTGACTGCCTGCTTCTGCCCGGTCTGACCCGTCGTGTGACTCCCCGCTCCGCCTGACGCGGTTGGTCTCCGCCCCACCCCCGCTGCCCCCGCCTCGCTCCGCTCCATCCCATCTCGGCTGCGGCCACGTGAGGTCTCTCAAAACTTCCTTGTTTCATGTTACCTCGCGTGGGCAGCTGAATCCACAAAAGTCGCGGTTCCCGAAGGGTGTCGTGGCGTCGCGAGTCTCTTGTTATAGCTCGCGTCAAAAGAAAATATTTCTTGTTTCGTTGTGTTTTCTTGTAACAAAATAAGTGTTTGCATTGATGTTTTACGTCTGAACAGGTGAAATCATGTTTTTTTATCAAATGTTTTCCTTTGAATCTCTCTGAATAACAGCAATGTGCGAAAAGATAATGGAATATAAGCGAAATTGGTTTTGAACTTTTTCAGCAAAATATGGTAAGTTTAAGACGCGCGTTGCTCTTGGTTAGCGTCTGATAATGTAGCAACAGTGTTTTTCATCTACTTAATATTTTATTAAAAGGACACATAGACGAAACGAAGGAAGAACGTCGTAATTTTTTGCGTTTAGGAAAACGCGACAGTTAAGAGTCGCCCGTTCAACAATGTGTCCTGGTCTGTTCTCCTAAGCTTAAAAGACTCACGTACATTAGTATTTTTCTTTATTACATTTTCCTACTTTGTATTTCCTACTGACCGTAACTTATTTGCAAATATTCAAAAACACTAAAGATGTGCGTTTTCTCTGATCTTAAATTGACAAACATTTTCTAAAATGCTCATAGGGAAACAACTTATTTTTCTGAGCTACGCAGTTTTGGCTGTGGAGGGCTGTGTAGTTTTCACAGAAAACGTGCTTAAAAACTTCAAATCTAGAGGTTTAAGTTGTGCTTGAGGAGTATTACTATCTGTTACTTAATCGTCAACGTTTGCAGAGCTTGACATAATCTATATTTTCAATGAAAATTGTTCTGTAGTCTTCTAAGAAATTGAAAATATACAATAATTAAATGTAATTGCGTTTCTGAGTATAAAATGTTATTAGTTTGTTATACATAATATTGATCACAACAACATAAATAATTCTAAAAGCATGCAAAGCTGTAAAAAGCAGATTAGTATGTTCAATTGTGAATAAAATACGTGGAGTAAATAAATATTGGGAGTAGGCTACTCATTAATGTGTTAACGTCAGTGGAATAAAGAATTAAAATTTCAAATTAACTAATTAATCCAATGCGTATTACAAAATGTCGCGGTTAGATGAGTGGTGACTGAAAATGTAATTAAATACGCATTTAGAATTAATGAATATAACATTCAAAAATGAAAGAAAAACGAGAATATTTTTAAAAATTGTTACGTCATTATCATTACAATTTATTTCGTAAGTCTTATGTCTGTTAACAAGTGTAAAGAGACTTATCGGGTAGGTGTTATAAACTTGAAGGGCAGTTAATAAAAATGTTCAGTGTATTAGTTAAAGGTGACCTGTTTTGAAAAATAAAAAAAATAAAATATCTTGATAATGCTTTGTTTGGGTTTAGAATTACGTACATAGTATTTCAGCAAAATTTGTGTAAAGTTGAGGTCGAAGAAAGGTAAATATAACCCGTTACTACTTGCATGCTTAAATTTTACTTTGAAATCATAGAGAATGAAAAGGTCATCACTAAATTTGAATGTGTTCAAACTTTGACAAACGTCTTTCTATGTCATGTGTTACTTTTGGTACTTTAATGTAGTAGTCAACGCAAAGGGAAATCTGTTTTACTCTCAAAAGCAGGCAACCACAAATATCTCCAAACAATAAAATACAATACTTAATCTCCAAACATAAAAACCCGCATCAGCACGTAGCAGAGGAGATCCAGTCAGAATTTTAAAAAGGCACAAAAGGCCTGGTCAACTCACAACCGGCGGCGAACACAAGGCTCAGCCTAAAAGGGGCCGCCGAGCAGAAGGGAGCAGAAGCGGAAATGGGAAGCGGGCTCCGAGGCGACGGCAGCGGCAGCGAGGGGAGCCTAACGCGATTCCACCGCCAGAGAGCTCCACGCCTTGCGACGCGACGCGATGCGAATCGGACAACACGATACACGACACTGCACACTAGGGCACGGCACGGAGAGACCCGATTAGATACAATTTCGCGACCCAGTCATCGCCTCGCTGACCAATTCCACGTCACCTGCCACCCAACCACCATTATCCAGCTAACCTCACCGCGCCAAAATCACCCTGTCACCGTCAACCCGTCACCGTCAACACCGTCACTGTCAACCCGTCACCGTCAACCCGTCACCGTCAACCTGTCACCGTTAAACCCGTCACCGTCACCCCATCACCGTCAACCCGTCACTGTCACACACCGTCAACCCGTCACCGTCAGCACTTCACCGTCAACCCGTCACTGTCGCTCCGTCAACGACACCCAGCCACCGTCACCCCTTCACCGTCACCCCGTAACCGTCACTCCGTCGCAATCACCCCGTCACCGTCTCCCTGCCACTTCATTAACCACCACTTCGCTAACTCTCCACTTATCCAGATCGTCAATTTGCCATTTCGTCACTTCGTCATCTCGCCACTTCGCCATCTCACCATTTAACCGCTCCTTCAGCCCACCATACCGTTACCGCTTAACCCCGCGACTTTACAACTCCTGGGCACCTATGTGCCCATCATTTCGTTGCCCTGCCACGTCGCCCCCCTCCCACTTCGCTACGCCGCCCCCTTGACTGCTACTTCTCCTCCTCCCACCACATCTCGCTTCCCTCCGCCATCGTTCCTCTCTCCATTTCGCATCCCACAACTCTCTTTCCGCCGTACGTCAGCAGCCACCTGGATTTCCATCCGTCGACGCCGCTCACGGCGGTTCCACCTTTCTCCCTCCCCATCCCTCCAGCCCCCTCCTCCGCCCTCACCCAGCCGCTACGGGGCCGCTCGGGCGCTCCTGTTATTGACTTCTCCGCCCCCTCCCCCCCGCGGAAAAAGGAAAATTAAAGCGGCGCCGGGGAACAACTGCGTGTCTCTTGTGTTTTATTGGCCGGGCGAGGACCCTGCGGGGCCCCGCTCCGAAGCGCGCCCGCGGCGCGGCGCCGTGCCACGCGTCGCGTCGCGTCGCGTCGTTTGCTTCGCTCCCCTGCCGCCCGGCGCTCCCGCGGCGCCGGATTATGGAGCACCGCCTCTTCCGATACGGCTGCGCCTCATCACAGACAGGGCCTTTCTTTTTCTGGGTGGCCCTCCGTTGGCGTGAATATTACTTACGAAGGGAAATTTGGAATTTCCAAGCAGGCTGTAACAGTATTAGGAATTTCGCAATTTTGACGAAAGGATTAGTAAAAGGAAAAATTATTTTATTTATTTGTAATGGAAAGTCAGCCCTGGCGGGTTAGATCATTGGCCGCTTTCCGTGCCGATTCGATTTCCAGACGCGCACGATTATAGTATGCGTTTTTCTTGCAATGTCACAATACATGTTGCTATGAGACAATGAGAAAATTCAGATTGAGAAGACCAGAACACGGCGTGGGGATGTCTTCGCGCTAACCACACGTACCCCCTTAACCCATGAACGCGAAGCCGAGACGCTGCTGGTAGGCCATGGCCCGTATATGGGCCGACGCGCCAAGTACAAACAAAATAGAAAATAATTATGGTGTATTAGAAAAATCGAAAAATGAAACAAAAATTTATTATATATTAATAACGCATTATATTTATTGAATCAGCATGAGAAGACAGGAAACAAGTCAAAAATGCATTTTTTTATATTTTGGAAAGTTGTTCTTTAAGGCAAGGCAAATTGTACTGTGAAGAAAGTAATCCCGTCTTAACAGTGTTTAGGCTATCACAGTGAATTCACACTGAACTAGTGGTGCTACAGAATGGCACAGACTTTCCCGTTGAAGTTTTCTGTTTTGTTTGGTCTCGGCTAGCTATTCCGACTTGCCAATACTATTAACAACTGCCATCTATCGCCGCCCAAACATTTTTTTGACATTTTATTAATTTTTCGGTTTCCTAATAGTGGAACAAAACTATTATTTTAAGAATATTAAAAAACAGCTAAACCTTGACCTAAATGGCAATTTTCGTTGAAAAATTTGGAGCCGTTTTCAAGAAAATGGCTTTTAAGCTCTATTGTAAATGCGAAATTTGAAGCTCTTTTTCACAGAAAATGTTTCAGTTTTCGAAAAAAACGTCATTTGAAGCCATTTGAAGCACTTGCACTCACAAATTCAATAGTGTTTACAAATTGCTGAAAATGTGCATTTTAACGGTATGAGAGAAGTAAAAAAAAATTACATTTGTGCAATTTTTGAGAAAACAAAAAAATATCCCAAATTAAACTTTACGCCATATTAAAGAGTGCAATTAGCACTATCCATTCGAAAAGTTTGAACAAAAAATGTGAGGCAATTTTTGGGAAAATGGTGTACGAGCGTTTCTCAAAATACGGAATTTTTAGCTAGTTTTCACAGAAAACTATTCAATTTTCGAGAAACTTTACTTGACATTATTTTAAGCCATGTATTCATTCATATAATAATGTGAACAAATAGCCACTAATGTAAATATTAACGACGTGAGAGACAAGTAAAAAAATACATTTTTGTAAATTTGAAAAAACAAAAAAATAGAGCAATATGGCTTTAATATCATATCACAGAGCACTTTTAGCACTATCCCTAGAAGTTGTTTAAAGAAGAAATTTGGGGCCGTTTGTGAGAAAATCTTGTTTTTGAAATTTTTTAAAATTTCAAATATTGCGCGCAATATTTTTCAAAAAAATATACATACCTTAATGAAAGAACTCACTTTGGACAACAAATTTCATTTGAAGGAAAAACCTCTTATCTTCAGTTCTAGGAATACGCCGAAAAAATTAAAACTTTCACTATTTTCGAAAATTAAGAGTTAACCGTGAAAATGGGACCTATGCCACCTTTATAAGTGTATTTTAGTCTATTCTTACAAGAAATTTAAAGAACAAAATTTGGAGCCTTTTCTGAGAAAATTTTGAAAATGTCCGGGGGCTTCATGTAAAGTAACCTCAAATTTTGGAAAAAGTTTTTCAAAATCGAGGCGCCTTGAGTGAACGCACATCGACCGGGGAATTTCCATTTTGGAAGAAATTGTAGGTATGGTTTACGTGCTAGTGTTATTCACAGACGGACTAACAGAAGGATGGACGGACGTTTTTAAAAGACACACTTCGGTGTCAGGGGACCCCAAAACGTGTATTTCCGTTGAAATCTCGAAATCGATTTTCCGCAGCATTATATAACTATCCCTATACTACGCATATTACTCCGTATATACGTACGTATACGGGAAAGTAAAAATTGGACAGGATAATACAACATGTGTGAGTATTATGTAAGTTTCCCTCCTCCAAAAAAAAGTTGCAAGAAAAGACTTAATCCCTTTCTAATTTGCCACTACATTAAAATAATTTTTATCTTGAAACAACAATCAACTTGGCTCAGATCAATATAGGACATGCGCGAATGGAGTGGAAACTGGGCTCAATAGAGCGTCCAATATCTTTTTCTCAACTGATTATCTCTCAGCACTTAAGTTCACTAAATCGCTCTACTTGATGTCGCGATGGAAATACTACTCAGACTACAAAGGAACAGAGAGAAGTTAGAGATTCAATGCGTCGTCAATTTGATTTTGAAACTCTATTCACAACAATTGTATTGTTCCTCAGTATACTTACTTCGCAGAAAATGGCTATTTCTCGATTAAAAAAATTGAGAAAATAAGTTATCATTAGAACAAAAAAAAATGAATTGATTCTTGATCACATTTCGAAACAAAAATACTGTTACTTTCGTGCTGCAAAGCCTTTCAGCAATTTTGTATTCACGGTGCATTGCAAGTTGATGGGTTTATTCATGATTCATGAGCGATTCTTCCGCCCATGTTCCATCACCACGTTGCCGGCATTTGTGCTATTGTATCGCCGTCGGCGCCATTAATTCCGACCTATGCGGTGATGACGGGCTGTCTAATGCACTCATAGCGATTGGAAATGAAGGTTTTTGCAACGATTTATTTCTGCATTCATCCTATTTTACAATATTGATGCAAAATATTTGTCATGATTGTCATTCAATTGTAGTAAACTTTCATGCCAATCAATATTCGTCAAACGTGTTTTAAAAGTCATTCAGTATTTTATATGAGTTCCGTATGTCCTTTAGACAGTTTCTCCCTGTACTACAATTTTTATTACCGCTTCGGATCACCACAGAAACGGCCTCTGTGATCTTCATCGAGCCTTTGAGTTGTTCTTTCAGTGAGCGGATACGGGATCTGATTAGGGCAGAATTGTCGGAAGATTTAATTTACCAGGACTATAGCCAGGGGTTCTTTTTCGAGTCGCAAGCGAAATATGAGCTTTGTGGATTTCCGTCCTTTCATAATCCACGGACTCCGGACAGAATCGAAAGCGCGTTCATCTCAGTTCAAAAGGGATCTGTCGCGAGTTGGAGTGTAGAACAGTGTACACCATTCACATGTTACTCGTGTCACGATAGCATTGCATTTTGTCTTTATAAGAAACTATATTTTTTATCGTTAAATTAATTTATAAGCACATATTTATTCAAAAAGTACAACAATAAATTAATTAAAATAACGAATTAAATAGTTGTACTTAAAAGTAATTACACGCATATATAATATAAACGACATATTTCCTATGTCATTTCAGATATACCTTAAAATATTTTGTTAACTCCATTCTGTACTGTTGTTCTGTTCTTTGGCTCGACAGTCCGCTAGGGCCTTCGCCGATCAGCGGTGAACCATCTTCTCGACCACTCATAGAGTATCAAGTAATGAGTAATTTCACATAGAGTTGCAGATTCTACAGGCTCTGAACAGGTGGGGTAGAATCGAGAAGCGTCGAACCAACAAAAATGTAATAGAATGGTCAAGTGTAGATTACGGTGTGAGGAAAGTTTTTTGAGGCTTTTGGCCTCAAAATTTAGTTTTTAAGGCCCTAGTGTGATAAAATAACAACGAATGATTTATTTTATCTAATTTAATTTACTAGCTCAGTTCTTTGGGATCTGTATGTTGACACACCTGCACGCTTACCTGCTGGCTGGTTGTCACTGGATTGCCCTCTATACAGAGAAGTCTGGAAGTCTGAAATTTATTTAAATTCCGAAGGAATTACATACAACGTGGCACAACAATAATTTTGTTTATTAAGAATGGAATTTGAGATTAACAATATAAAAATTCTCTTGCTTGATTTTATGCATTAGGTTCACGGTACCGAATTGTCTGGCGTTGTGAAACGATGGCCTCGCAGTTCGTAGCCCTTTGACTTCCGCGCCGAAAATCCGTCTTCGCGCCGATCGTCTGCTTCTTTCTTGCTGCTCACTTCTTGCACTCTTGTTTCACAATTTGTCCTCCCTATTCGCGTCGATGTCCAACTTAAATAATTCAGCTTACATACGCGTCGCTACCACCAGGATGCCAGTCAACCACCAACTCTCTTCTAGTCCAGCGCCCCCTTCTCCCGCGTCAACAACCTTCGTTACCTAGTAACCGCGACCGTCCAGATTGAAGCGCGGCGTTTGTTTTGTAATATTTTGTATCTTACAGCTCCGTGCGTCCAGATTAACGCGCGGCGTTTGTTCTGTGATATTTTGTATATTACACTAGAAAGCTTCGTTTAAAAGTTATTTAACGATACAGATTAAAAAACCCTGACGTTAGTTGCGGGTTTCTTTTTACATGAATACTTAGATGTATTTTTCTAACAAATCCCTCATATTTTTAAAGTCAGTTCGTCACATTTCCATGAAATTTTCTCTTTTTTAAAGACCTCATTTATAAAGATTGATTGCGTATGTGACCCGCAAAGGGAAGGTATGCTACTGAAATGATATAGGAGACGATTCTGATAATGGTATAAAATTGTAACTATAGCAACTACAACATTTCTAAATGTCTCATAATGAACCCAAAATCTTAGAAAAGGATATACATTTTATGAACATTTTACATTTATAGTTGGAACGCCTAGTATAAATACGCAAGTTACGTGGTAACGATTTTCATCACAAAGTTCGCTCCACTATCGTTGATAAGGCTGTATATCTTTTTCTTTTTTTCAGTAGATATTCCGTCAATGTGTTTGGTGTAATTTGGTAATTGAACAACATTGTCTTTCTGTGTAATGTGTTTTCATATATGTGGTTGATTTAGTGAGAAAAGTCTGTTAACTGAGCACTTTAAGTTTGTGATGTTGTTTTTGACGACATATCAATTGGATCTTCAAACTTCCAGTTCAGTAATGTTTCAAGGTTTGGAAAGCAAAATTTTTTGAGGATCTCTAAGATTTGTGTTACTTAGACTGCGAGGTCGTCGCCTGGGGAAGCTCGCATTAAAAAGACAGGAAGATTTGGAATTTCCTTAGAGTTTTAATTCGATAAAAACGTATTAATGACAATGACTTTTCTATAAGAAGAGATTACATAAACTAAAATGGATCATTTAAATATAATACTCATGGCGGCAATGATATTTACATTAACAGCAAATATGGAAGGCATTGATCTCTGATCGATGTGACAATTGATATGTACTAGAAGCTACATATCTTCTTATATATTATTTCTCAAAGTGTTGTTTGGTGTTTTCAATAAATTGGGTGACATACGAAACTGATCTGTATAAAGAAGCAATGGATTGAAAAATAGTGTTTCTTTTCAACTGCACATAGGACATTCGTATTGAAAAAGTGCGTTAAAAATACGTAAATATTAAAAAAAAGTAGTAATTCGCGATCTGTAAGTTCTGATTGCCGCGCGATCTTTCGGAAGAAAATTACACTGTCGGACGGTGGCGAGGGACAATTGAATGTTGCAATCCCAAGCATTTTTGTTTGTTTCAGTTTAGTGTAGGTTGTGTAAGCATGTGAACGTGATTTTTCTACATTGAATAGAAATCTTAAAATGGAAGAGGTTAATGATCTTTATTTTTGCTTACAATACATTATTTTATTAACTGATTCCATGAACGTATTTATATGTAGCCTTTGAATGAAGGTTAGAGAAATACAGTATTTTTTTCACATGCATTACGTGTGCATTGTGTTTTCAGAATGTTGCAATCTCAAGCATTTTTGTTTGTTTCAGTTTAGTGTAGGTTGTGTAAGCACGTGAACATGATATTCTACATTAAATAGAAATCTTGGAACATGAAAGGTTAGTGAACTTAGTGAGGTTAGGTCGTTTATAATACTGGAAAACAAGAAAATAATTTAAGCAGAAAACAGTTTGGTTATTTGACTAACCGTGCGATTTCATCGCACGGGTTTTCACCAAGTAAAAGTATATTTCATTTCTTTCCCAATATATTTATAATTAAAAAAATATTGCTCAGTCGTTGAGCAGATCTTTCTCATTCAGGCACTAGTTATAAACAAATAATCAGTTTTTGAACGTACTGATTTAATAATAATGTTGGAAATCTATCATTTTTTATAGAATATTCACATTTCCTTTCCATATGTTTTTATTTGGTCTCTTTATTTGGTAATATTTTTATTGCAAAGTGTCTCACTTAAACATACAGGGAAAATACTTAAAAAGTATGATGTGCAAAATTTCCAAAATTTCTAAATTATTTATAAGAAGTAAATTTGAGGGGAATGCAATGTGAAGTTTTGGTGTAATATTTTTCTTCACCGCAGTGTGAAAGAGTCTGTTTTTTTTCTTTTCACCAAAGCGACATCATTTGCCTCTTCTAATTATTGTAAGTCAGGGGTTCCCAACACGGTCGGTATCACTGCCCCTCCCCGAGGGCCGATGACATTTTAAAGGGGATTGATAATAATCAAGAGATCGACTGAGGGTCGATATCCACCATATGCACCGACAACTGATTGCTAAAATAAAGATCTAGATCCTATTCATTAGAAAACTAGTTATGAATTTTCAACGTAAATAAAACTACAAAACATCTAATAATAAATTATTAATTCGCTCGTTCTTTGTAATTTTGCATGATTGACAATAATAACATAAGCCTTTAACACAAGTATCTGTGATTTTGTTCTTGCAAAAATATTTATATTCGTCAGTTTAAAGTAGTGGTGCTACTAAAGCTCATACTTTCTTGCATTATTTCTAACTGCTCAGTTTGAATCTCGTAACTACTTCATAAACCAGCAAAAATTTTCTCAACCACAATTTTTTCCGCTCAGAGATTCGAACTTAGGTAGTTAGAGTTAACTCGCCGTCACTCATACCATTTCTCCACAGAAGAGCCGTATGCAACTAAATCGGGGCAACGCTTAAAAACGTAATTGCTCGCACCATTTAATAATAATAATAATAATAATAATAATAATAATAATAATAATAATAATGTCTTCATTAATGGAAAGCCTCAGGTCATAGGGCCTGCTCTTCCGCCAAACCACTTCCGCCTAACCACCATTTACTGTACCCCTCAACAATCAAAATATCCGTTTCAAACTCCCAAAGCCTCAAATTTATTAAGATCGATCAGGGATTATCAATTTTGAAGAAAATTGGTTTAACGGTTTAGGCGCTACCGTTGACCACAGACGGACAGTCTGACGTTTTGCTGTCAGTAACTGCTGTGAAGTAACTTATTAAAGGCGAGAAACTAAAAATGAACAGGGTTGATGAAGCAAACCATTGTTTTAAAAGTGGTCGAAGCAAGAAAAATGTTGGAAACCCTTTTTTTATTATTAATTTTAATATAATGTAGGTCTGTTAACAAATCGTTAGAAGGGCAGTTGGAACAATGTTAACCTTCCCCTAACATCTGAAACAATGTTCACATTGCATAATCATCCAACTCAAAAAGTTGACTGCTTTTATGTTTTAAATGAAGATCAAAACACTAAAGCTTTTTTAAAAAATATCCGCTCACGAAAATAGGTACATCCACTCACGGGGTGAAAATAGCTTGTTTGAGAGCGAGGCACTGACCGCCAGCCGCAGGAACACATTGCGGCCACGTCGTTGCCCCTGCCCCTGCCCCTAGGTGGCCGTTCCACGCGAGCCACGGAATGGGCGTGGCCCCGGCGGTACCCCGGGGAGAGTGCTTCCCTTGCAAATGGATTCTCCATTTCAGCCTAGCTTCTATTAGTGACCGCGCTGCCCCACTGTCTTTTCGCTTGGTGCACTTTCGTTTCCTTTCAAGATCCATTACAAAGAACTGCTACGAAAATATTTGATTTTAACAGTGGATATTTCTCCTTGCAAAATTGGGGAAAAATTGACTTGTTTTGTTTGTTTTAAAAGAGGAACAACTGTTCTAGGAAAGTTTATTTATATGGACATTTCAGTGTTTCACATTCTTTCACAAGAAAAAAATATCTGTCATTAAACACGAAAGAGTGCACAATTCGGTGTATAGATCTAGTATGTTGTAAAATTATTTCTAGTAATTCGTATTCGTAACACCGATTTCATGAATCTAAGAACACAAAGAAGAACAAAGCATGTAATTGCGGCGCGTATTTTTCCGCTGGAGTCGACGTGAATCGAAGGCCTGATGAGGTGGCTCCTGGCGCGCATATTGGAGTGGCAGGAGGTTTGAAAGGCGTGCTTCGATTTCGCGGTGGCTGGCCAGATTGAAGTCGTCGTGCGCTGGAGAGGTATCGCGCCGGCGCAGAAGACAGAGTGGCCGAGCGCCGGAACAAAGCACGCGGCGAGGCTGGGCTGGGCTGGGAGGGCGGGACTGGGGCGGGGAGGGGATGGGGTGGGGCGGGGGGGGGGACTGCCGGGAACAATACGGCACCGCAGCAGCTCTGCTCGCGCAAGTTGCCTCGGCTCCACCAACCAGTGAGATGTGGCTCGGCGCGGTGGATGGGAAAGAGGACGAGGCGCGGAATGAGAAGGCAGGGGAATTATGGGGGAAGGGAAAGGGAAAAAAAGACGTGAGATATAGGGAAATAACAAGGGAAATGTCGAGAAGAGGACGGACGAGAAGGGGCGAGAAAGAAGGAACGGAAAAGGGGCTGGATGGTCCAGGGGAGGAATGGTGAGGAGAAGGGGGGAAAGAAAGGATGTAAAGAAACAGAAAGGGAAGAGCAGGGGAAGGAGGGGGTGTGGAAAGACGAAGAGGGGAAAGGCGGGGAGGTAAAATATAGAAAGGAGAAGGACGGGAAAGGAGAGACAAGACAAGGAGATGAAGGATAGGGAGGGTCGGAAGATGGAAGGGAAGGGATGAGTTGTGAGCTAAAGGGAAGAGACGGGGTATGGAGAGGAAGGCAGGAATATGAGGGAGAGAGCTTTGGCACCGAGAGGGGACGCTAAGACGCGAGGCGACGGGAGCAGTGAGAGGCCGCGATGCGATGGGAGGGGAGGGTGTTGTTTGCGAGGCCTTTTGTGCCGGCAGGCAGGCGGGGAGGCGACGCCCTGGAGCGCTGCGGAGCGCCGTTGAGCGCCGTTGAGCGGCGTGGAGCGGCGTGGAGCGCCCTCTTGCGGATGCGCTTTGCGGCGGAGGGCGCCCCGAGCCCCGACAGCGCATGCGCCGGGCCGCTTCGGCTGCTGCCCCGCGCCAGACCCCGTACGTCGCTCCGCGCTTCGGCTCGCGCCAGGCCCTGCACCGCTCGCCGAATGAGCTACATGCCAATCACCGATTTCGTCGGCTGCATAACCGGAAGAGATGGCTCAGTGCATCAATCTGTCACTGCATTCCCTCTGACCGGAAGGTTCTAGGTTCGAGTCCCGACAGCGGCAGGATTTTCGACACTAGCTTGTCAGCTAGGTCACTTTTATTCGCTGTCTGGAGGAAAATTCTAGCGGCCGGCTGCTCTGATTGGTAGTTGTCTGTGGTTTCTCCGATCAACACTAGGCGAATGCCGGAGCAGTACCCTAACAAACTGGCCACGGACCGCGCTCGATCTTTCCTCCCTCTTCCTTACTCTATCCTCACCCCTTACACACACACACTAACATGCACTACACATGCCACTACACACCACACATGCCGGGAGACCGTTCGGAAGCTTACATCTGGTCCCGGCAGAGGCGGTGCCCCACTGGGAGATACCTGGTTGAGGGTAAAACCCTAATAGTGGGTAGTAGGTCGGCCCTGGATATCGCCATACAGCGGGGAAAAGATCACTGCCACCTCCCGATGAAAAACACGCGCTACACTTACGGGTCTAATGACCTCTGTAGTTGACGCGTCGGAATCATCAGTCAATCGCCCGCATTCTTTCGCTGCTAGATAGTGAAAGGAGCATAGCAAAATTTGCAAGGGCAAGAGGAAGAGCAAAGCTGATGATCTGAGTGTCGGAAAAGTAGGCATCATCGAACTGAATTGATTTGAATGGGATTGAATTCTTGAGATCAAAGTTCGAGAGCTTCATTGCGAGTTTTTGGGTAAGCAAGTGATCTTCCGAGTGCATCAGTGGCCCTTCATTACTCGGAAAATTATTTTTAGTAATATTTCTATGAGATTCATTCTGTGACAAAAATATATACCTCACAGAACTCTTTTTCGGAGTATTTGTGCACCACTGGTGTTTCTACCTCTAAACACACAATCTTTATAACCAAATATCGGATTTAGAGTTTATTTAAAATTACGTTTATGTGAAAAGAAAGGAGAACATTAAGAAATATTGAGAAAGAAAGTTAGAATGAAAAATAAATAAATATGGAGAGAGAGACAGAGAGAGAGAGAGAAGAAAAATTGGAAGTTTCTTGCAAGATCTTGTGATTATTCCTTTATTGTGGAAGCGCTGGAATTACGACATCATCTAACCACAATGATATTGTCACCCCTTCGTATCTACAATGAATGAGTCTTCATTGATTACGAATGGACGTACAATTTAATTTCAGAGCTCGCTATGGGCTGTGTCTTGAGTCCCGTTCATCGCGCGCGCGGCCGACTCGACCACACGCGTAATGCTGGCTGTTGAGGGGCATCGCTGGCCCACGGGCTGCAGGGCTTACTCCCAGAGCTGCCCGCTGCCGGCTCCGCAGCGGCCCAGACATGACAGAGAGCACTAATTAATTTGCGCAGGAGGAACCGCCTTTGTGAATGCGCGAGGGGGTGGGATGGGACGCGATGGCGGGGCGTTGGGGGTTCAACGCGGAGTGTAAATAACGCAACATATCCGCCCCGCCCCCACGTGTCTCCCGCGAGCGTTCGGCTTCCGCTTTCGCTTGCCCTTCCGGTTCCGCCTTGCGCTCCCTCGTGGGCAGGTTGCAAACAACCCCGCTTTGACTGGTTTCCAGCCTCTTCTGCGCCTTCGGTTCTCCCATTACAACCCCCTTCCTCAATGCCTCCTCTACCCCTTCCTCTCCGTCTTTATCTCTTTATCTGATTCCGCATTTTTGACCGTCAGCTGCATTTTCCCGCCGCGACCACGAGCTCGATTCCCATTTTCTTCGTCTTCTCAATTTTCTTTTTCTCTTTCGCCATCACTTTCAACCTTCCACCTCTCTTCGCTTGCTTTCTCTGCTCTCTTCGCCTTCCTCATCTCCCTCGTCTTCACTGCACTTCTGCCTTCGACTCAGCTCCAACTTTCACCTTGGAGTTCCATATGCGTTTATCTGGAATTTCATTGAATTCTAGGTCTTCTTCAATTTCATTCAGTGCCTATTCGATACTTTCCCTCTCCATTTCCCGAATGCACAACCTTTGCCTCTGCATTCGTCTCTCCGACTGTTTACTTCGGCCTCTTCCTTCTCTCCACATGCATCATCTCCGTTTCCGCTCTCCTATCAGTTTTAAGGTAATTGATTGATGTTTCAATTTTTATAGTTTTATATAACCTTAAACGAAATTTGTATCGGTATTTATACTACTCAGTTCAATTTAACATAAATAGTTATTTCCACACCAGTTATTAATTTTTTCTTACAAAATTTTTTACATCTCAATATTTATTTAAAACAATTTGTACTAAAGAATTATGTTTTATTTTATAGGTTATTGTCAGAATTTGTTTCGAAGTCTATTAACTTTCGAGGATTGGAAATCATCCCTCAGTTCAATTCACAGGTAGTTTTTTCCCATAGTAATGACAGAATTATTCCGCAGTACATTTGCTTACTTGTTTATTTTACTACAAGTCCTGGAAGTTTCGTTGCAATCTGTAAGAATTGGTTTGCAATTATGTTTTAAAATACAAGATAGTACATTAAAACTGAAATATCATTAAAGTAGATTTAAAGATTTCAGAATATATACGTACCTCTTACCTGGCGAGGTCTTTACACGATACTAAGTCCTTTAGATGTGTCAGAACATAAAAAAATAATTATTTCAAAATAGAAATGGTGATACTTTCTCACATTGATATTTTTGGGCAATTTTCTTGCAAATTTTGCATTTGCAATTTTCGGAAATTTAGGAAGTCAAGACCTGCGGTAATAGTACGTGACCATATTTATACTAGATCTTTCTTTAGAACAGATTTACTTGAAAAAAAAAACTGTCATCAATATAGTATTTTTGCAATGTTAATTTTTTGAAATTTTTGAAAATACTGCGTTCTCCGAAAATGGAACGAACAACATTTTTACCTTCGTTGATCTATCTGACGAAAAACAATTAAAGAAAAAGTTTAGAATCGTTTTTGAGAAAACGATTGTTTAAAAATTGCGACTTTCAAAGAAAATTACTAAAAAATACTCATATTTTAGAAAAATTTGTACATTATCTTTTTGCAAAGATTTGAACAGCAGATTTTACTGAAGTGAAAATCCCTATCTTCAATTCTGTAATTGTAGGAAGACGCCGAAACAATTGAAAATTCACATATTTCAATGAGAATTAGACTTGCGACATTTTAACGCGTCCTTTACTCTATCCAATCCAATTAAAAACAAATGAGGGGCCATTTAAAGAAAATTCGTAAAATGTCGAGTCCGGCCACACTAGTACCCCAAAAATAAAAATATTAATTTTAAACTCGCAGGGTCTCGAGTTTGTTGTGTTTGATCGAAAAATATCAATGTAGGACAAGGGTTGACATCAGACGGACGGTTTAGGCGCTAGGGTTGACCTCGGACGGAGGGACAGACCGACGTTTTGGTCTCAATCAATTTTTCGTTATGAAGGACCCACAAAATGTGGATTCGGACTACTTATCATGTTAAAGGAAGTAATATGCTTCATACGGGAACAAGATTTATTCACTTTTGTATTACCAGGGTCCGACGATTCTGTCGAAAAATTGCTGATTTCTCCTCTAGCAAAACAATACGTCCACTTTACAACGTATGTATTTAGTAAACAAAAAATTATAATTTCCTGAAAAAATAATATTGATATAAAATTAAAATTTATATTTCTTCAGGAAAACTGGTAAAGTTTAGTGATAAGTCCCCTTAATTTTCGGCTTACTTCCTTACTACTGTTGCCTCTATTTTCCTTCAATCATCATCCCAGTTTGATATCGCTTTCGTCTTCACCTCCTTTGCATGTGTCGCCGCTTTGCCCAGGTGCATGAATCAAGGGAGCTGCACGCAACTTGCCCTGATACCACCAGCGCTTCCACGACGATTCCACTAGAAAATACGGCGCTCCTCGTCCCTTGTTCAGCGGCGTGGAAGCCCTTTGCTTGCAACTTGTGTGTTCCCCGTTCGGCGCTGAGCTTAGAGCGCCCCGAGAGGACGCTTCGCTTTTCCACCACAGAGCAACAGCAAAACTTCACGTTTCTGTGGCCGCAAGAATTGCAGAAATCTCACACGCGTGTTTAAATGTTTTAAATTACTACCAGAAAGATAAAATTCATTCCATATCTTGATTTTCCGCAAGAACTGCAATTCATTTTTTATATTATTTCATTTTATTTTATAACTGTCAGTAAACACTATGTGTATCATGTTATGTTATCAAAAATTCCCCTGGTTTGAAAAATGTTCTTGCTTTCACAATTTGAAAGTTGAATCAGTAAGCGATGGCAATATTTTTTTCTACTCCCATTGTATAATTCTGTCATTTGATGATTACACCCGTTGCATAATGATACTCATTACGATTTCTTTAGATTGCATTATGATACAGGCTCTTGACCAATCACAGAGAGGTTTACAAACCAAGTACTGACAATTAATTATTGAGAATCGTTCTTGTAAATGTTTCGTTCAATTATGTACATTAAAATTGCATTTAATATTATATTTAGCTTGTCAGTTTTAATGTATTTTATTATTAGCATTTTTTACGTGAAATATTATTTAAAATAAATTGGATCGTGATTTTACGTTGATTCTATTTGACTAGCATAGTGGTGACTACCAAAGCCACCTTCGGCATGTTAGAGTATGAAGCTATTCGCTGGGTGGCCTTTGATAAATCCTGAATGTCAACTGCCAGGGAACAAATGTAAAAGTTTAACTTACAATGGTTACCGTTAGTCGTAGAAAAAGTACTATATGAAACTCGAAGTATGTGTACACGTGCGTGTGAAGTTTACGATAGCTCGTTCCTCGCTCGTATCATATCACCCTAGTGTATTAACCCCTTCATTACACCATCGTTTCGTAATGTACTATTACAATTCATTTCTAATTTCGAGGACGTATCACCAGAGATATACCATCGTTTTCTTTTCAAACAAGTGTTCAGACTTCTCAGCTAGAGTATCAAGTCAATTAGATTACTGCCTGCAAGTTGTAGATTACTGCCTGCAAATCATACTAATTTGATTGAATATTTAAAAAAAAGGGTTAAAAGAAGGAGGATTTGTTGTGATTTATGAGTCCAAATTTTGTCTAAGAATGAGCATTTTGCTGTTATTTTTATTATATGAGTATTCAATATAAAATTGTGGATATTGCTCACAAGAAAGTTAATCATGATGACTATTCAATACGTTCATTTGGATTTCAAATCAATAACGCCAAATAAAAATGTCCAATGTTTAAAGGATCTCGAAACAAAAAAATAGAAATATGCTTCACCTTTTCTAATCCATACTTTCTTCTTCTTCTTCTTCTTCTTCTTCTTCTTCTTCTTCTTCTTCTTCTTCTTTTTCATTCGACGCTAAATTGATCGGTGTTTCCGGGCATGTCAATGGCTGGCATTAGTCCGTAAGTATAGTGCATGTTTTTCGCGGGCGGTGGGGTGATCTCCTCCTGCTGGATGGCGATATTCAGTGCAGATTTACACGTCGGTTTGTGAGGTTTTCCCCAACCAGGTATATCTCAGCAGCCGAGCTCCGCCCCAGCCGGGGCAAGCTTCCCGACTGATCTCCCGGCGTGTGTGGTAGTGTAGAGCTATTAAGTGTAAATGCGTGTAAGTAAGGGGTGAAGATAGGTTGAGGAAGGGAAGATCGCGCGCGGCCCATAGCCCGTTTGTTAGGGCACTGCTAAGGCATTCGCCTGGTTAGGATCGCAGAAATCTTGTAAAACTACGGTCAGAGCAGTCGGTCGCTAGGTTTCTCCTCCAGACAGCGGCTGAATTCGACCTAGCTATCTAGCTAGTGTGGCACTATAGTGATATCAAATGATGCCCTCAGCCACAAAGTCAGACGACGCTAAAAGCCGGTGTGGCTGTTGAACAGCTCAAGTATTTTCCTCCACTTCCTTCTGTCTCGTTCTCGTTTCACTGTCCACGAAAAGGCTCAAATTATCGATTTTTATTTTCTTTTGTTTGAACTTTGCTCGTTAATTGTATAATATATTCCGAAACTGTAAATTCATTTAATTCTCATTTATATGTCTTAGTATGCTCAAGTATCGCCCCAACTCTTTTTATCACTTCAAACAAAATTCAAAACAAATCAAAATTTTGGGATCGGTTTTGGCCAGTAAATTAACGACACTTACACAAATTACAAATAGAATGTTTTAACAGTCTCAATACAATAATGTGCTTTGCAGCCTCTAATTGAGGAGCGGACAAAGTATAATACTGTCTTCCTACAAAGCCTTTAGACGGTCTATGTTTGAGTACGGATGTATTGTATACTAGAAAAAACCGTCAGACGTTGTTCTTCCCTTTATCTCCCTCTTTCCCCTCCCATCTCCCTTTCTCACTGTCTCTCCTTCCCTCCCTCACCCTACTCCTATGTGTCTGTCTCTGCCGCTCTCTGTCCTCATTCACATTTACTTGCAGATTCTGCACGTCTCTGAGCAGGTGAGGTTATATCGGAAGTGCCGGACCAGCAATAATGTAATAGAATCCACGGGCTCATCCTGTGGATTATGGTGTAAGAATCGTTTCCTTGAGGCCACAGGCCTCAAAAAGTTTGGATTTTAAGACCCTAGAACGCATTAGGAGTTATTTAATGATATATTTTCAAAATGCTGCCGAGTGCGTTGCGGGTTGCATCTGGTATCAATATTTTGTTAGCGCCATGTAGTGGAGTTGCAACAGAATTAACCGCACATAAACCTCGGTGAAAAAAACATCTAGAAGTGCCAACTTTCATGGACATCGGTCATACGGTGTCATTAATGATTCGTCATTAGTGATACCACATAACCGATTGAATCATTAGTGATGGAGCCACTAATTATTCAATCATGGGAAAGGTTTCAAATACAAAATCACGAATTTAACTAAGGCTATGTACGTGCGACAATCTCCCCTTAATTACCCACCATTTATTTGACAAACGGCGTTGTTGATTCGAACTAGGACGAGCCCCACGTTCGCTACCTCACCGCTGCATTTGCTCCCTGCTCCAGCCCTCCTCCCGCGACCCTCCTGAGATTTTCCTGCGGGCAGGAGCTGCCGAAGGGCGCCGTGTGGGGGGCCTCTGCGCTCCGCTTTCCTCTCGCCTCATTAATGAGGAATGGCCTCCGCCGGGGAGGGGCGAAGGCAGGCGCTGGCCTCGCCGCGCCGCGCCGGAGGGAGGGGGGGAGGGGAGGGGAGCTGGCACCCTAGACGGCCACGAAGTGCAACAGGTGGGGGAAAGACCATTGTGGCGAAAAGAAGACACGAGATACGCTGGCCATCTCAGAGCTAAGCCAGCCACCCTCCAAACAAAGTGTGCCGTCTTTCGCTACACCTGAGGACAGACTTCTCCAGCTTCTTGTTTGTTGTTGGTTTTCTTGAAGTAGATTATTCCTCTTGAGAGATAGTTTTGGTCCGTCTGGGGATGTGTTTGTATCTGGAATCGAATCTGAAGCACTTCGTCTTTTAGGAAAATTTTGCGTCAATGGACCACGTTTCCAAACCAAACTAATTTATTCATATTGGTTGAGTTCGCACTACGCTGCTTTCAGAAATAGAGCACTTATCGTACTCTTTAAACATCGAACGGCTGGAGAGCTGAGGAATCTCAGTGAGAACAAGATGTTAGAGCAGCTTGTAGATAAGTTCAACTCCTATTGTGTGTTCTGATATCTCTATTCAAAGCAAGGGAATGTAGTTTGGGCAATGGGAATATAGTTTTACATCTTAGTTGTGGGTGGGCAATTGGAATTAGTATTAAAACTCTGAAGACGGTTTAATTCTATTTTATTTTCAGATCTAAACTTTTCTTTTTGAAACAATTACGTTTTCATAATCACTTATTGTTCATTTCTCATGCTAGTTGATGTCATTAGAGCAGTGGCTTCTCTCAGCCTTCATGAAATATCGCGTATTTACCCATAACTGACGGTTTTTGCATATTTTAATAAGTTAATCAATGGAATGTTTACATTATACCGTAGTAATACGTGGTAAAATACTATAATTTAATGCATTTCTAATTATGATTTACGAGTCTAGTTAAATTATCGGGAGCATATTTATCTGATTTTAATAAAACTGCCGTGTTTGCTAATTGTGCCACATGTCCATTAGCAAATCCGTATTAAAACCATCTCTGATGTAGGCGGCTCGTGATAATGCGGGAAGTGGAGTGCACTGCAGAGTAATTTGGAAATGGCTGGCCTGGCTCTCGAGCAGCGGGGGCCGCCAAAGGCTTCCGGGGATCGACGCGAGTGACGCCGGGGGCCGAGGGCGGAGTGGCCGGAGGCGGCGCGCGCGGAGAAGCGCAGGGCAGGAGGAGAGGCGGGAACGAAATAGTGATGGGAAGTGCGGGGCGAGGGGAGAAGGGAAATAAGAAGGTTGGAATGGAGCGCGGAGCGGCGGGGTGGGACGAGGATGGGACGACGTGGGGAGGGGCCGAGCGGGACAAGAGGCGAAGCGAAATGGGTGGTGCGGAGCAATGCCGGGCGAGGCGGAGCGGGGAGGTGCAAAGCAGAGCCGGGCGGGGAGGGGTGGGGAGGAAAGTGTGAGGGCAAGACGGGGTGAAGCGGGGCGTATCAGTCAGGAGCGAGGGAAGGAGTGCGGGGGCTAGGCAAAGCTGGTAGGGCGTGGCGGGGCGGGGTAGGCCCAGCGGGGCGGGGCGATCGGGAAAGTGCGGAATAGATCGGTTAATGCGAAGAGAAGCGGAGGGGGGCGGGGACGAGATGGGGTTGGGGGAGCGGGGAGAAGCGAAACGGGTGGAGCGGACCAGAGGTGGGCGGAGCGGAGCGGGGAGGTACGGGGAGGAACGGAGAGGGATAACGGCAGGACGCGGCGCGGCGGGGCGGGGCTAGGCGGAGCCGGGCAGTCCGGAGCAGGGTGAGGAGGTAGGACGAGCGGGGCGGGTTGTGGCGAGGTGGAACGGGGCGGGGTGGAGCGGGACAGCGCGGCGAATTGCCGGCAAATGTTTGCGCGTCTGGCGCGGCGAGGCGTGGCTCGGGGCAGGTGGCGCCTCGATAGCGCATCAGCGCAGCCTCTTTTGATGTCAGATCCCCTGTGGCCGCAGGGAGGGAGGATTTTGTATTGCCCAAGGGCTCTCGGCTCGGAAGAAAGTCCAGAAGCCCACTTCCGGATGATAGCTCGGTTAGTTGACCCGAGATATCCGCGTCTGTGTTATAATCATCGTCATTATCCACAATTTGAGCTCTCTGAATGATTGAGGATTGATTTCAGAAGCGACAATTACGCGGGCCATTAGTCCCTTATTAGTGCATGGTTTATCCCTGTTAATAGCGCTGCACCACCTCCTCTGCAATGGGTCATCTAGCATTGATCTACACGTGAGCTTGGAGTTTCTCCTCTAGGTATCTCTTCCCGCGGGGCTTCGTTCCAAGTGGGAGAAGCACTTTGCTCTCAGGTAGTCGCCCGGCAAGTATGGTAGTGTGATGCATATAAATGTGTGTGTGAGAAGGGCGTGTCAAGGATGAGTAAGAAAAGACCGTCTTCTACCCCTAGCTGGTTTTATTAGGATACTACTTCAGCATCTATCGAGAATTGGCTCGATAAACCGTGGAAAATTTTGATCAGAGCTCTCTATATCTAGAAACCTCTTCCAGAAAGTAGTTGGCCGGCCCGGTGGCCGAGATCGCTAAGACAGTAGTCGATATCGGACCGAAGGGTCGCGGGTTCGAGTCCCACCTCAGGTATTGTTAGTCATATCACCCCCTATCACTGTATCATTTCACCCTCTATTGGATTTTAACCATAACGTTAAAACCCAACAGAGGTCAGTTGTATAAACGGTGACACACATTACTGTGTTGGGTACAACCTGCAAGCAGCAGCATTGTGATTCTTGAATATTAATGAAATCAAAACTAGAAGAATAGAATCTGAAAAGTTATTTCAAAATATAATTCATTTAAAGATTGGAGTATAATCTAAAAATACCCGCATTTTAGTTAAACACTATATCAGCTTTAATCATTTATAAATTATTTATAATTTGTGTACATTTTTACTTCTTTAATCTTTTGACTTAAATCTGAAATGCATAACAAAAGAATACGGTAATTGAATGAAATTAAGAGGGACACTGTTACTTTCTCCTATTCGACCTCCCTAACGTTTCTACGCGTAGGAATGGAGTGAAGACTCACGTTTTCCATTTACTGAGGACTAGCAAACAATTTTTTGTTCTCCATAATCCTGCAGAAAGGTGAATTTACGATTTAGCTGACGAAGGAGTAGATGATATTGTTTGAAAACCTAAGCAAGCATTCCTATAGATCCCTAAAAGCACAAATCATAATTTCCAGCACGGGACGTTGTTGTTTATCTTCAGACACAATAAATTAACTTGATAAATAATAATAGTCGTAAGAAACGAATGCTCTGAAATTAGTCTGTACTTTCAAAATTACTTACTTGTAGATTGAATAGTCGTTCTTACAAAGGCGGGTGCTTGATCCATATACCGCCCACAACGTATAAGAACCAATGATCAATCTATATACTTTAACGAAGATATCAACAGTGAACGTAAAGGCAATTTTACTCTAATGAACATGATGTTATCTATTAACCCACTAACGATGTTATTTTGTTTACCTAGAAGCTATTTGTCTTGCGTCTCAAAGGTCAAATTCACGATGATTAACGAGATGGTCTAGCTGAGAAATATTAACCTTTAAGCATATTATCATTTCTTTCGTACGAGGCTTTGAGATGCTGTCATCACAGATAGCAACCCTCCTAAGAAGATGATGAATGTTTTCGGGGAGGATGCGTAAAAAGGATTCTGAATGTTTCCACAATTATTTCAAGCACAAATTTTTTTTTGCGACAGAAGAGGTGTACAATATGCGAATAAGATGTTATCATCATGACAAAACGTTTGATCGTCACACCATAATATTTACTGAGCTTATTAGCCGTATTACGACCATCTCCAATATAACCGTCTGCCGACTGGGAGCGAAAAAAAAGTTCAGGAGAAACAACGTATTTTCTCGATGAGAAAAGAGATCGCATGATGAACGATAATTGTATGGATAATCGCGGTGTCTCTTGCGCTAAATACAAGCCACGACTCTTAAGCAGCGGATCTGCCGCGGAGGGGCGTGGCCTGCCCTGGTCGCCGGGGCGCGGGGCGGCGCGGGGCGGTGCGTGGAAGCCTGCCGGGAGGCCTTAGCCTAATTGGCCTCTGGTTACCGCTTGTAAGCTAATTAGTAAGCGAGCTCTTCCTCGAAAACTTGCGAAGTTGCGCCGCCTCATCTGCGCCTTGGCGGGGGCGGTGATGGGGGAGGGGGAGGGGTGGGGCGAAGGGGAAGGGGGACGCGCATCGGCGCGCGCCGCCTAATAGCGACAAGGCCTCCTGCGAAAAGAACCGGTGGCTGCCGCGCCAGGGCGCGCCAAAGCGCCCATCTCATCGTTGTATCTGGATGTAACTGGACGCGATATCTCAGTGGCAAAACCGTTGCCTCTGCAGATTCGTGGAGCGGGAGGTCCTTCTATGCCGAATTTTTGACACAAGGTTCAAGGCTGGGTCGAATTCTACCACTGTCTGAAGGACACTTCTAGCAGGCGGCTGCTCTAAACGGTGTCTTTCTGTGGTTTCTCCCACCAATTCCAGACGAATGCCGGAGAAGTACTCTGTCAGGCTACGTATTGCGCGATCTTTCCTTCCTCGTTCTTATCCCCTATTGACCCCTCACGCACTTTACATTTGCAAGCACTACACTACCGCGTATGTCGGGAGAGCAGACGCGAACTAACAACTTGTCTCGGCTGACGCTGTGCCCCGCTGTCCGAGATACTACCTGTAGGAGGAACACTCCTCATGTCGACGTACAGTTCGGCGCCGGATCTTATGTTCGACCAGGGAAGAACAGTGCCACCTTCGGGATGTATATACTACAGTCATATACTACGGTTATGGGACTAATGATCTACGTAATTGGAAAGGGAAAAATCATTTCTCACTTCCTTATAGCAATGTTTTGGACTGCTCACAATTCGTGATGAACGAGTTACTTTATGTTGGCTGCCATGAACGTCTAGCTTCATACCTATCTCGTCAGATATTTTGTTATGTTTTGTTGACGCTCAAAATCTTCCAACGCTCTAACACAAAACTAAAGTGCCAAAGCATTGTACAGTATCCCCTTCGACATTAGACCCAGGAAATTAAAAATACTCTCCAAGAATGAAAGACGGGATTTTGCCAAAGAATTGTAGGTCAATATTATTTTTTAAATTGTTGTACCTTGGGTATTAACTACAAAATTTTATTAAGATTCTGTGAACATAAAACAGAGTTTTTGAAATTGTAATGGGACGCTGAATTCCAGCTAGCAGGTCCTAATTAACAGTTACGGACAGATCACGACAGAATAGTCATTCACCATCATGCGGCACTTTCCGAGTATGATCCGTCATGATTTTTCAGTACAGTGTGACACTAGTCTAGAGGCATAGGTGACGAATTGTCGAGCTCCAAAAGGAAGTAAAGGAAACGGCAGCAAGGGCGTTGGCAGATTTGTCCAAGAAGGAAGCTTCTCTCCGTTGGAAAAACATCAAATCACATTTATAAAATGTATTTACAGTCAATGTGCACGTCAAGAGGTAATGCAACGTCACGATGTGATTCCAGTATAATCAAAAGAGTAAATAAATTGAATGATGTTCCAAGAGAAAAACCCCTTTCAAATTCTTAGTAAGTGGTTCGTGTCTTCAATCTAGTTAATATGAAATTTGGGATGTAATTTTCATTTCCTTCAAGGCGAAGCTGATAGGTTTTTTAACCAAAAAACTTACAATGAACGGATTGTCGTAGATGGGTCTTGGACGGGCTGCATTTAGCTCAGAACCAGCATTGCCAATGGGTGTGTGGTGATTCTGTCCCGATTCGAGACCCGACGGAGGACTTTCGACACTAGCTCTAAGTAGATGGTGGTATTCAGTCGCTCTCTTCAGGAAAATTCTAGCAGCCGCCGCTCTTTTCAGTATATTTTCGTAGTTCCCCGATTAGTATCTGGCTAAAGTCAGAACGGTACCCTAACAAAAGGGCCACAAACCGTTCGCGACCTCTATTTCCCCTTCCTTGTCCTATCCTCTCCCCTTACACACACACATACATACACACAGATACACACTCAATACGCACTGTGCTACTGCATAGGTTGGGTGACCAGTCTGGGGCTTGTCCCGGCTGGGGTGATGCCCCGCTGGTGGGAGATACCTGGAAGAGACAAGACTTGTTCTGCGCCAGATCTCGGGCACCAGCACAGAAGCAAGCGAATCTTTCAGGATAAAAATAAGTTTTGGAGGATATCGCTCTAACACAATTTCAGAAAATGCCAATAGTCCAGGAATATATGCTATTAAATAGACCTAGTACGATATTTACATTATTCTACTGTTCTTACGCCGAATTCTTATTTTACATTAAAACGAAAATAATTATCACTTTGATGATCTCAGAACTCAATGAGTGCCCGCCACGAAAAATTCACCAAATGACATTTCCTAGCCAAGGTAGGAGCAACATGAATGTTCATAATACCGTATTATAATTGGTAAATTACTACGACTATCAAAATTAACGATATTTGATGTTTACAATGTTAATGTTGAAAAGTAAAATCTGTAGTTGTTGATTATTTACTTGATTTTGAACAGTATTTTTATACAATACGGTTCAATTAAGTACTTAGTTTTATTTGGGGTTTCTGTATTATGTTGACATTACATGCTTTATTTCACAGTTTATACTCTAAAACAAACAATTTTAGGACCTAGACTCCAAAAGTGCAACTTAAGGTACTATAAATTATCTATGAAATTGAACTTTAGAGGTGAGGATGCGAAAAAATGTTTGCATGAAATGAAATCGCCTTTTATGAGTTTCCATTCGGGAGTGTAGTAACAATAATTTTATAATTAATTTCTGAAAGAAATCTGTTAAAATAGTTACAGTTATCAAGAAGTAAAAGAAATAAAATATGAAATTACACGTTAGACTGCAAGACAGTAGTGTTTCAACCACTGAATTACATTGCAGTCGTTCACGGAGTATTTGTGCATTACATAAAAAAAAACAAATGAAAAATAGAGTTTCAAGTGGCAGAGAAGCGAGCCGCGGGCTGAAGAGATTCTATTGGTTGTATAAGAATATTGGCTGTATTAAGTTTTTCATCCATAAAATAATTCATAATCGAATTACGTTTCACCGAATCACCGTTTAAGCTCAAATTATGCTGGGGCTAAAACAGCACTATTTTCTCGCAGGTTATTTCACGCAAGATTCGCGATAAGTACTCAAAATTTCGAAAACTTGTACATGATCTTATTTCACAATCTATCCGTTAACCCCTCGGGGTTTAAGGAACTGATGTCATTTAGAGAAAAATCTCTATCATTAATATTTTAGTTGTAGAAGACAGAAAAAATTGAACTTCTACAATTTTCGAAAAATTGGGGTTTTAAACGAACATGAGACCACCACCATTCTCTTAAACGTCCTTTACACTACCCAACAACAAAATTTTATAAAAAACGATGGAGCCATTTTTTAAATTTGGAAAATGTCCCAAGGGCTTCATGTTCATTCCCCCAAAATTAAAATATCGGTTTCAAATTCAAGAGGCGAGATTGCATCAGTTAAATTGAGAGGGGAATATCAATTTTGGAGCAAATCGGATGAACGGTTTAGCGGCTAGCGTTGTTCGCAGACGTACAGACGTTTGGCCGTCATTCGATTTTTCGGTTTTAAGGACCCATAGAACATGGATTCTGGCTGCACCATGTGATAGAATATTTTTGTTTCTAAATTTTGTAACTGGATTTATCAACTTCTTCGTTAACAGAGCCCTGTAATAAGAGTTTTTCTGCCAAAAATTGGCCGTTTTTTCGCGCAGTGTTACATAACATTCTCTCTATTCCGTAACGGGAAAGTGAAATCAAATTAAAGATGTTACCTTTATATAAGCCACATAGAACATGTAATGAATTACTTGAAGGCTATTGCAGGTCTCCAACATTATTTAAAATGTATATAATACATGTGATCGTTTACGTAATTGTACACGGGAGAGGAAATGAACTATCACAGAAAATTTAATTGAAAACGTCTATTATTCACACTAATATCTTTTCTAAAAATGGTTTCTATTATTATTTACTATTATAACTGTTATACTTGACTATAAATTAATGGCTGACTTTTCAGATGTACTTCGTACTTCGCGTGAAATTATTTCTTCAGTAAATAAATATTTTTTCAAGTTATACTGATCGTAGGAAGCAGGTCTTTTCATTACTTACATATTCAAAACTGTTTATACAAGGTGAGTTGTATAATTTGCAGAATATCTTTCAACATCAAAGCAAAACATTTATTTCAAATAGAAAACATTATATTAACACACACGAAAGACTAATCAATATTTTCAAGTATATCACATTAGTTTCATTACAGTGTCTCATTCCTGAGACAATATTTTTCCTTGTAATAGTAGATCTTTACAACACAAGGACATCCTCGCACGTTAGAAAAATCTTGTTCTCAGAAAGTTCTTCTTGTAATCCATCAAATTTAACGTCGACGTGACAGGGCGTTCGTTGCGTCCTCGTCATCGAGTCGTGCCCTTCACCTCTAAGCCCCGATCCCACTCGTGGTAACAGCTGTATGGGTTTTCCGTCGGCTGGGCAATTGATCGGGGGCGCGAGCTTTCAGTGCTCCTCCGGGCGTATCACGCGGGCTTTCTGCTCGGGCGATGGCCACTGGGCGAGGGGCGTGGGGCGCGGGGCGGGGGGCGAAGGGTCGTTTGGCGCTCAGAGATTTCCCTCGGGGCGGGCGGGTGCCATCCGACGGCAGCGCACAGCGCTTCGCCAGTTCACTCCTGCATCGGCGCGATCACCAGCGCCTCCCGGCTGTACACTTTTGGTTGAAACGATTACAAATAACTACGCACTCATCAGCGAAATGTACTTCCGTGGTGACTTTGGATCTTTGCCCTGTTGTAGCAAAACAAATAAATAAGCAAATATATTAATAAGTAAGTAAATAAATAAAATATATTAATAAATGATTAATACATACATGTATATATCATCTGCTAAGTTTATTTTATCATCTGCTAGTCCCGTAAGTGTAATGCATGTTTTGATGGAAATGGTGATGATCTTCCTTCTTTGGATGGAGAGACCCGGCGCCTACCTACCAGTCGTCTTGCGGATTTTATTTCCTAACTAGGCATCTCCCACCAGCGGGGCACCGCCCCAGCTGGGACAAACTCTAAGCTCCCGGCTCATATTGCAGCATGTGTGGTAGTGTACTGCATGTGAGTGTAAAAACTTTTAAAAATAATAAAACTAATATTATTCTTCGTAGTCATATAATATTATAATAATATTATATTATTTTAAAAAGTTTTTACAATTAAGTTTGAACTAATGTTATATTAAAAGATTGTGACACGTATTTTCATTAGACCCTGATGATGAAGGCCAATGACTTTCGAAACGTTGGTAAATGTTATATTTTTAAATAAATGTTGTTATGATGCGTGTCTGGAAAACTAATGGACCTTACAAGATTTTTTTTATTTCCCCGTATTTGTTAATTTTCTGTCTGTTCAATACGTTTTGGAAAAATATGGGTTTCGTACGATTTATAAAAAACTATTAGCACAATCCCCCTCTACATTTTCAACTGATGGATGAGTAATTACCCCCGGGAGCGCATTAGATAGATTTAAGACATAAAAATAGAATTTTATGAATTTGTAACGTCACGTTGGCTGCCCTGGGGGCGGGAGGACGCGGAAAGCTTGCATGCCTTAGACCTGAGTAGTCATGGCATTAGGGGTGCAGATAATTTTTAGAACAGGTGGACGCCGGCTTTGCTTGTCCAGCAGCTAGTTGTTACGTGGTAGAATGCAAATCTCCCTCTCACGCTCAACATTGGCCAGGCGGGTGTGAGCCGGCAGATATTAAATAGGCTGACTCGTTCACGCCGATCGGTTTTGCTCTTGAAAACCTTGCGCCTTGCGCAAAATTGGATGGATTCGTATGTTCCACGAGTGACGAAAGTCATATGAGTGGCGCGACAGTGGCGTCTACATGAGAGGCGGTAAAGGTGGTACTCTCTGGTAAAGGCGGTGTATTCACAGGATTATAAGATCACGGCTGGTGGTCGGGAAATACCTGAACGGGTGTACGAGAATAGCTTCAATGGTCTACATTATTTTGTAAATAAACTTGTATACACTGTTCATGTCTGAGTGCTTACTTCCACGAGGCCACAAATTATGCCATAAAGAGGCAAACTTGCAATCCGCAACTCAAGCTGATTCGTCAAACGCGCGTAAGCCCGTAAACAGAACGTTTAAGACTCTTCTTGGATTACGTTTTTGCCGCCAAAACCTACAAAATAATGTTTTCAGCTGTATTTTAAAAAGTTTAGAATGCTATCTAACTTCGTTGTATGGGTTCTTAGAAACCTGAAAAACCTCGAAATCAATGTAAAATTAAGTTAACAATAAGTATTCTATGCAGTTTAATCGCACAAGTTAAGAAAATCGAAATCAATAAACCTAAAAAAGTCTTTAGGGTTATTAATACGTTATTAGAAATATTAAAATATTTATCCATGAATAATACCGAACCTATTTATTTATTTAATGTCAAAAATCAGAAAAATTAACGTAATGTTTGGAGGTAGAAACGCTACATCAGTGACCGAAGCTAAGCAAGGGAACGTATATGGCACTTATATGAAACCAGGCCTAAGAAACTGAGATTAGAGATAACAGAAAATAAACCAATATACTTGGGTTCAAACTTTGGTGGGGTGGCTAAATACTTTGAATCATTTGAAGTAAAACAATATATTTTGGGACTTTTTTTACATTTTTTCAAATATGTTACTTGCGTCGAAGCCTTTTATTGGCGTTATTGGAGTGATTCTCCTTAAACACAGTCAGTCATACGCCATACGTCAATTCGTAAGTCAATGTCTTTTAGTCCTATTGGTCACAGGCTTTGAGCCGTTAGTATCCAGGGTTTCAGATAGTCACGCATCCGGGTACTCTCGGTGTCTCTAGCTGCTTAACTCCTGTGACTCTACAGAGCTAGATTAAGAAGTTTGTCTAGGGTACAGGCGCTACGTTCGTTAACACGTAGTATTTATTTCCCCACCAATTGTCCCCTTGGAATACTTATGGACCAGGAGAGGCGTATGGGTGAAACTGGGCAAAAGGATGTTAACGTAAAACATTATTCCATGATATCATATCTCGTATTTTAGGATAAAGTTGCAAGTTTTACAAGTTTTCAAATGTTTATGATACAAAACTGTGTTCCTCTCTTCACTATCTGCATTAATCTTCAAAATCTTAGTAACTGTTTTATTCTGGGCAGCTGATTCTGCCCAGCGTGTCTGGTTGCAGATGGATGAGCGAATGAATACTGGTAGCTCAGAAATAGATTGAAAACTTTGTACTAATTTCGTTGAATTAAAATGGAAAACAATACAATAATAACACTTACAGATAACTTGTAATTAGATGATGACGAATGAAAAGCAGCTGTTGATAATATACAATAAATCAATAACAAAAAAAATAGTTGAGATTTAGTTATTTTATTTGCACCAACGAAGTTGTTTGTTCATAGAGTTCTATTTGGTTATGGTGCGATTATTATTTGAACAATTCTAGGTATATGAAATTTGCAATCCAAATTATATTGCAATGAGAAACTCAACTAGTGAATGTTCACAAGATGTTTAGTTAAAGAAAGTAGCTATTTGATACTCATAGATGTAGTCGGGATTGCAGCAATCGTTCTTTACTGGAAGGTCGTGCGCGTGAATACCTGGAGTGGCATTCGCATCAAATACTGGATGAGGCGTAAACAGTTCTACGTCGACACTAGACGACCTGGCTGGGTGCTTGGTTATTCGAGCTTGGTTATTATTAGTTCGAAGTTCTGGTAGTTGCCAATAGTTATGTAGTACTCCAAAGTTCAGATTGTTACAGTAATCCCTCAGCATTTGCGAGGTTAAGTTCCTGAAAAGCATCGGGAATGTCAAATCCGCGAATGTTGAGTCTATCTTTTAATGAAGAAAACTTGGGTTAAGTTCCTGGATATCGAAAAACTGTTTAAAAAAGAAAGAAGAAATGATAAACAATTGCAGTAGAACTGGGAAGGCACTAGTACAAACAAAAATTATAATTAATATCCCAAAACGAAGAAATAAAACAAAATTTGAAACTTGTTTCAAAGTTGCAAGTGATTGGATATAGAATTTGGTTATTTTTTGTTTCATCACCCTAATTCTAATATCCAAATGTGGAAGAGTTCTGCTTCTGTTTCTCTCCAGGACGTAGTTTCGTTTCCGTTAGTTCCATCATTACGTTCGATGGGGTTTTCATTGCTGATTATTTCCCAAAGCTACTCTTCAGTGAAATCATTGCAATGACAGATACACAGATCCTGAATGACTATTCTGTTCATGTGGCCAAAATCCTTACTTCCAACTTTACGCAACTGAATTCAATTATTTTACAATTTTGTTTTTCCATTCATGTGAATTGACATTCCAAATTTGAGATTTTTGCAGCACGTGATACTTAGAGCTCCGGTGTCTGTCAAGTTTACCAGTTAGGTTCTCGCTGATAAAGAAAATGAAAAGCAAATGTACGGCTGAAAGACGCACTCGCGAATATTGAAGTCGCGAATGTTAAAACTGGTAGCTTTTCTCTAATCGCGAATGTTTAGAACTCGCGAATAGCGAATCCGCGTATGTCGAGGGATTACTGTATGTATTTTAATGTTGATCGTTATTTTTAGCACGTACACAATTAGTTCTGAGAATGTTGCACGTGTAAGAACGTCGCAATTAGTTTAGAAGGCATTGCACGTATAAGAACGTCGCAATTAGTTTAGACGTTATTGCATGTACAAGAGTAGCAATTAGTTAAGTAGAGATTGCACGTATAATAACGTCGCAATTAGTTTAATATTCACAACAGTTCACGAGAAGTGCGTCCGCTCACAACAGCGATCTGGAGTCTACGATAGTTTTGAAGCGAGCGAGGTGGTCGCTTATCGTGTGAAAACGTTGCGGCCGTGCCGGCGAGAACTGTCTTAGTATTTGTGTCCGTGGGTGGTCTGTGTAGTGGATATGCGTCCCGCGGGAACAGTTGAACAGGCGAGGCTTTCACATAGATAGAGTGCCTGTGCACGACGGGCGCCTGACGGAGGGGGGGAGTTTGGGGCGTCTTCTGTGGGAGACTAGAAATATACCGTGGTTTAAGATTGACCAGAAACAGCAGTAACAAATCTTACTCCTGAGGTACATTTCAGGTTAAACCTCAAAAGATTCTAATATGCCAAAATTTTGCGTAACACTCACTGACATTCGTACGTACCTCACTACAAAAACTACATTTTCTACTTAGGGACCCTAAAAACGGATTTCATCATAATGTCTGGACGCGAATTTTTAATTGAATCTATCGCGCTTCCTCTATGCTACGTACAGACGAGGAAATAGAAAAAAATATTGAGATGGGAAATATTGATCCAGAAACTTACTGGCTATAGTAGTTAGCAATATGCGCAGTCTTTGAGAATTATACAATAACTAATCCATGCACAATTTCGTAAATAATGCATCAGTATTGTCATTATTACGTATGTCTAATTTATGTAACTCACAGTCGAGGGTCTGGCCGTCCGGAGTTAGTTTCCAGCAAAAAGCCACTTTCTTATTTCAGATTTACAAAGTGTGGAATCTTTAAATCGGTCCATCTAGATTTTACAATTTTCCGAAAGCACTATCGCTGTCGTAACTTACTTGCCTATTACTTTATCTTATATGACATTAACAAAAGGAAAATGAAGTAAAACGGCTGTTGGGAGACGAAAAGAAACGGAGAGACACGCTTTGTATAATCATTGTAATGTCAACTGCGTATTATGTTGTTGACGATGTTTACATAGTTATGTTCCTTAACATTAGCTCTTAATATAGCTCAGGATATGTAAGTTTTGGCAGTGTATATTCGCACTATTAAAGTTCATGAAATAATTCTGGGGACTGAGACGACTGAATGTCCACTTTAGAAAACACAGGATATCGACCTTGTCTAAGTTTTGAAAGTTCAATATAGTGCAGATTCGTTGCGGTCTGCTTGTAAGGCGGAAACTCCCTGCTTTAGGAAACTTGCAGTCCTGAAAGTTACTTGCTGTAGTTGGAATATTCCGAAGGTTCTACAGTAACCCGTCCTTTATGAGAACTCTAGTAGCTCAGAGGTCGAATAATTAATAAACTTCTTATTGATCCATTGCAAAGGCTCACGCAGTTCATTTCAACACAAGTATATCCTGTCTTACTAGCTTCCAGAAAAATCCACCGCATGACTATGATGTTCTTTTCCAGATGTCGCGACAGCAATATTATTTTTATCAGTGCCTGCGTTTGTGCGAAGTCTTTGGAGTTTTTCCGTGATTTCTCAAAAATGCCAGTCGTAACCTTATCTGCGACAAGACTTAAATTTATGTGTAACTCAAAATATATAGCGCCTTATGTTTCTTTACGAACTGTGACGTTTTATAGATATGACGGAAAGTGCCTGCACCGGCTGGACGTTCTTGTTCTTTAGAATTTCGCACGGCGTAGCTTTTGTTATTTGCATCTCAGAAGGGGTTTTCTAAAAGGACCGCAAGACTATGAAAGTAGCGAAATGGGCAGAGCTTACGTGTCTGCTTGTTATCCCCCTAAATTCATGACTTCTCAAGATAACAGTACTATTAAGATGCAAATATAGTTCCATTTTGTAGTTGTAAAAGGCTTACACAGTGTCACGCGAATGTGTCATAATGCGAAGTTCTTAAATATGACCAAGTTTGCTAGAATAGCGGTCAATTGTTTGTTGGAGCAGTGATAATGGTTTTGAAGGAACGCCGTTAGAAAAGGCAGCGGAAGAGGAAGAAGCAAAGAAGGACACTCGCAACACGAACACTGCTTAGCGTTTAGAACCAACCACCACCAAATGTTTCCTAGAATTAGCACAAAATGTTGTGCAATGTAAACAAAGTGAAAATTACGAAGAGTTGTAGATGTCTGTAGGATGTTTTGATGAAACATTCCTTATCATGAACAACAGAAATGAATTTAATTACTAAAAGCTGCTTTTTGGAGGCCTTATCATCAACATCATCATCATCAGTCAAGTACCAAAATTCGGGAGACAGTATGCACTGGCGTTCATCATTTCATCTTAGTAACTTAACAAAGGACAAGGATTTTGGCCTGTAACAATGACGAGTCTGACAGTATGTTCCTCTATTTGCGTTCAGGGAGTTGCGCTTCGATTATGGATGACATTGATGGTCCCGTGGTTGCGGGTCTGCGCTCTGGTGGCGGGGGGGGCGATACTGTGTGCGCACGTTGTCAAGTGGATCCCAGTGTCATTGTCCGCCGAGGAGCAGCGCGCGGGATTAGAAACAGACGGAAGGAAGGAGAGGGAGAGGCAGCTCGGCGCGCGTGGAGCCGTGTGGCAGAGAACAGACGCCGGGGGCTGCGCGGGGCGGGGCGGGGCGGGGCGACTGTGAGCGGCGCGTTGTCGAGGTCTAATGCGGCGCCCTAATGCTACATGAAGCGCTGCGCTGGGGGTTGATGATGCGGCCTGCCAGGCAGTCAGGGCGCGGGGTGGGGGAGAGCGAAAGCAGAGGCTGCGCTGCGGTTGCCCGCCCCAACCCCCACCCCGGCCCCACCCCGGCCCCACCCCGCCCCCGCCCGCGTTCTCATTCCGGGCTCCATCTCGAGCTCCGGCCGCCCGTTCGACCTCGCCCCCCTCTTCCTCGCATTCTCTTGCGCACCCTCACGGCTTCCCCGCACCCCCCCATGCACCCTTGGGTCGCCCCGCGCACCGGACTCATGCGCTCTCGCGAGACCCACACGCGTGCGTAACGCACACGCGCTCTCGCGCGCACCCACAGGCGCTCAAGCGTACATACGCGCTCTCATGCACACGGAGCACATCAGCGCGCTCATGCGGATTCACGAGCACCCGCATCCACCCACAGGGACCCGCATGTACTGTCAGGTACCCATAAGCACTCAAGGGCATCCACAGGTCCTTGATGAGAAACCTGCATGCAGTTTCAGGTACCCTTCCACATGCAACCACAGGCACCTTCACCCGTATCCGCGTTTTTATGTTTTACTCTGTAAACTTTCTTCTTAACCCTAAGCAACTCTTATGATATTTCCCAAACATTTCCTTTAATATCCGTGCCTTATCCGCTGTCCCTGATTCAATCTTTTCTGCTCCAGTTCAGACCTCCTTCCGGTCTCCTGCGCAGACCCGACGCAGAATTTGCAACGCCCCCACGCTCGCCCTACAAACGAACGATGCATTGCTGATCCACGCAGTTTGAAGATGAAGTACTGTTAACGACGAGAATGGAGATCAATCAATAGTTTTCAAACCAATGGCTTCAAGATAGGATTTTCTTAATTTGAAGTGGTGTAACTCGAAGTGGTGCTACGCGAAGTGGTGTTACGCAATGTGGTGTCATGCGAAGTGATGTTACGCGAAGTGGTGTTCGCGAAGTGGTTTTACGTGAAGTGGTATTTCGCGGAGTGATTGGTTTCGCGAAGTGGTGTTACGCGAAGTGGTGTTTCGAGAAGTGATGTTACATGAAGTGGTGTCACGCGAAGTGGTGTTACGCGAAGCAGTGTTTCGCGAAGTGGTGTTTCGCGAAGTGGTATTTTGCAAAGTAGTGTTACGCGAAGTGATGTTTTGCAAATTGGTGTTACGCGAAGTGGTGTTATGTACAGAGGTGTTACACGAAATGGTATACCGTGAAGTAAAGAGCAAGAGAAAGCTTGTTTCAATATCGGCTCGTGGTATTTTCTGGTGTGAACGTATTCCCTGGTGTCATCGTAAATTTCTTCTATGTACTAATGTTCTACATTTAGTAGACAATTCGATTCAGAATGTAGCCACTTATGTTTTAAAATTGCAGGCTTCCCAAAATGTGTGAAAATGAATTGATGTTTAAAGCAAGAACTGTAGGTAGAAGATAATCGTAAAAAAGACGTTTAAGAGTTCTCGCGGAATAAGTAAAACTTCTAGGATCTTAGGAAGAGTTGATTTTAAGCATTGTTTTTTCAATCTGTTTAAATTTTATTATTATGTTTTAAAATTTGGAAATTGGTTTTGTGAAATTTAATTCAATAACCTTTCTTTTAATCAAATAAAATTTATGGTTTGTATTTATTCATCAATTTCAATAGATTCTTACTTCAAGAAATAAATTATTCGTATATGATAGCTCAAGTAAGATACAAAAAATATATATTTGAAACATTAAAGGTTTTCATTCAGAAAAAGGTTTGAGCTTTCTACTCAAACAAATTTTGCAGTTTTTTCGTTAAATAGTAAATAGTGAGTTCTAGAGGGTTTATCACATTTTCGCATTAACCGGTTTTATTATATACAAGCTAAATTTTTCAGTATCTTAAAATTAATAGAGTGCATCTGGCGTCATTTCTTCATTACATCATTCTGAAGGCCAACTACCATAAAATTAGCTTTGATTTGGTGTGAAACGCGAATTGCAGTCTATATAATGAGAGCAATTTGTCTGGAAGCACTTTTGCTGGAGTGTGAGGTTATAGTTAGTGATGTTTAAGTTCGAAGTTCAATAAACGCTAATAACTGCGAGTTAAAACTAAAAAAAAAAGTGTCCCAGGACAAATGTTATATACTTCTAGGTAGAGGAATTTAAAATGAACGTACACTGGGAAATTGTATAAAACGGAATTATACGCATTTATCCACGTGGCAAATGCTCCATTTTTTTCTTTTATCCCGTAGGCAGAAATATTCGGCGGGAAAATAAAATTTCCTTGACTGCGCCAGAACGTGACCTGCCGACCATCTGTGCGTGCGAGTTTGTCCGGGACAAAATCCACACGTACGACACGAGACTACACATCGATTGGCGACGTTGCCGAAGTTGCCCCAAATAACTTGATGCGCTCAGACGAATAAGTTTCTCGAGGGGGCACCACTGCGCTCCGCATCACGTCGTGCTGCAGCGCAACAATCGCCGAATGCGGCCACCGCGAGAACAACTGCGCGTTCCAATTTTCATCTGATCCGGGCCGATTTATCGTACTCACGGGTAAAGAGGTTTCACTTCAAAAATGCGTGCAGAAATCAATGGGAAGTTCGTTATTGGTTTACCTTTGGAATAGTAAAACGAATCTTGATACAGGCCTGCAGTATCAAAAATCCTGCTGTCGAGTGTGTGGAAAGTGAGGTCGTGGAGCAGAAAAAATGAGCTGTTCTGAAACGGCACACGTGAATCAATCCTTTCTTCCTCGTCGCATGAAATCAGCTTTGTCGTAATCAATCAATGATGCCTTGTTCTCTATGGCAAGGCTCAGGCGATGAGGCCTGCTCATTTGCCTGACCATGCAAATTCCTCTACGCTCCTTTCACCGTCTGGCAGAGAACTCGGGCACTCGGCGACGAATCAGGCGATTTGAATTTTTCTCAGAGGCTTCATTTAGACTTGAGGGTCTTTTACACGCAGTAAATCTACAACATGGCACAGCCGGCTTTACTTTCCCTCCGATAGAAGACATACGAAAGATTTTTCGCTCTTTCAAATCCACAGCTTCGACCGGGTATAAACTCGCTAACTTGGGTATAACAGTCCGATATGCTGTTACACCACTGACGCTACGACGTAATCAGAGAAGCACTAAAAATGAGGATATAGTCGTAACATCAAGTATAGGAAAATGCCAATTAAATCTTTTCATTATCAGTCAAAATTGAAAATGTTTCATTGTTTTTGTCTTTTTGCAGCCTTCTTGGGTCTCTAACAAAACCATTTACACTTCTCATATGGCCAATGCCTGCTGAGTTTTCCGATAATCTATGTGTATTTGCAAAGTTGGTAAGATGTAGGTAATTGTCTAATGTGTAAAAGGAAGTGTAAAATAAGTGTATAGTAAAAAGTGTAGGATATTGTATTGTAAAAATATATTACATTAAGGGGAAGAAAATGTGTCTGGGGGAGAATTCAAGTAGCTGGCTGTTCTGATCGGTAGTTTTCCATTGTTTCTCCGATCAACACCAGGCGAATGCCAGAGCAGTACCCTAACAAATGGGCTGCGGACCGCGCACGATCTTTCCTTCCTCTTCCTTGCCCTATCCTCACCCTTTACTTACACTTTCACTCAAAAACCCTACACTACCACAAATGCCGGAAGGCTAGTCAGAAACTTATAGGTTGTCCCGTCTGGGGCGGTGTCCCGCTGGTGGGAGATGCCTGGTTGGGGAACACCTCGCACGGGCACTGCAGTTGGGCGTCGGATATCACCGTCCAGCAAGAAAAGATCGCCGCTACCTTCCTGGGAAAACATGGACTACACACACGCGCTCGGTACTTAGTAGTTAATGCACCCAGAATCACTATTCAGTCAAATAAAAACGAAGATGTTAGTGTGAAAGTGGCATGACGTATTACTTCATGTCAATATATACCAACGTAATACGAAAAACATTTTAAATGAAGGAAGGTAATTGTAAACAATTGTTTGCATTAGTAAAGTATTAACTGTTTCCAATATTAATATAATTAAAATGTAAATAAATTCATTCCTGTTGCGTCTGGCCGAACCAAGGACATTGAGGTTCAACAATTGGTTGCGAGATGACAAACTTTTTTTCCCGAGTAAACCTAATCTATTTATAATAAGGAAATTCTTGAAAATCATGGGGGCTGCAATGCTTGGCAACATAGCCTTGTTCATGTTTGCGTTATGTTGGAAGTGTGTTTTGCACCGCATTATGAACCACTTGTATTGTAACGTTTGACTAACGGCAGAGAATCCACTCACGCTACCCCAAGAACATTTTCAAGCCTCCCTAACTGCAAAAATAATCTCTTGCACTCTCTCTCTCTCTCTTTCTGTCACACTCACACGCACATACACAACTGTACTAACTATTGCTTACCAAACTCATGTTTCTTATCAATCTAACATACCTATACTGAAAGTGTATTGATAGACCTGAGGATGGTTCATCTAATAATGTTATAGAAATCAAATTCAAACACTTTTGAAAGGAAGAAATGCGGACAAGAAGAAATATTTTTTGTTTTAAACATGCTCTCGGATTGTTGGCTCAACATTATTGTTAAAGATATTACAGAGGTTGAAAATATTAAAAGCAACTGAAATTCTGTATACGAGTATTCATAGTACGTTTATATTTAAATCAAACTCTACGGGGGGAAAATATAGATATTTGGTGTCCCCATTCGGGTACTTTTTTTCTGGGATACACATTTACCTCTTCTTCGTTTAACGTTTTAAGGACATACATTTGGAAGACGAGGAAGTCGATAAGTTTGTTCTTGATTGCCTGAAAAATTATGAAAATTCTCACTTCGATGAAATATTTGATGATGAAATATTTCAAGAATAGGTTGATACATTTTATAGAAATCTACCAGAAGGTAAGATTTGTTCGCTGTTCGCTTATCTTTTCCTTCGTATTTGGCAGTTAGTACTTTTGTGGAACTAATCACGTTACTTTCGCGGCTACAACTACTTCTAATGGAGTTGCTTTATTGTCCCTAGACTATAACACTAACGGAAGGAACGAAAAAAGGTTTTTGCTGAATCTCAATAACCGGAGGCTAGTTTGATCTCACTCTTTATTCGCTTTGCAATATACCAAATAAATACCACAGCAGTCAGAAAATGGGAAGTTGAAAAGTTGTTAGTCGCCTCGGGAATATTTTTATCGATATATCCCTCTTTGATGTAATAGCGGAAATGACGAACGACTATGCATATAATAAACAAATGGGGTAAACAATTTTGAAGTCCACATTTTAGTTGGAGTTGATATGATGAGAAGATTTGGATATACTCGTGGGGTAGATTGAAATAGATCTTTCAATATAAATATTTTTATGTGCAACGTGAGTAAAAATAGGTTTTTCAAACTGAGAAAAGAGAGTTTTTGATGACAGATTGCACAAAGTTCCTGTCTATGACGCTGTGAAAAAAAGGTGTAAATGTTCTCTATTGACCAGAAATTCTGCATGGATGAGCTAATGGAGCTATTCAAGGGGGAACTTTCAATAAAGCAATACATGAAAGGGTTACCATGTAAATGGAGCATTAAAGTTTGTGAGCTGCGTGGCTAAAGAGTCTCGACCTTTGATTTCATAAGATATCCACGTAAAAGTAGAGAAGTTCATAGTACGTAAATTACACGAAACACTGGGGCTAGCTGCAATAAAGGTCACTCATCTAAGCCAAAAAATACAGGTTAGGGTGATGTGAACCATCAATTGCATTTTGACAGCTATTTTTTCTTTTATTATTTATAGCAAGCACTGAAACAGAATAGGAAATTGGCGACAAGAACAGCAAGAATAAAGCGGTTTTCCAACTCACCACGATTATGTGAATAAGAGGTTCGGAGGAAAGCCTGAACCTTCACGAAAGAATACATTTTAGTGAAGATATTGATGTGATATTCCTGAATTGGTTAGATAATCGTGTAGTACATATGACACCCAATTTCATTAGAATTGGATTCTTCGACACCGAAGAAAATAGTACTCTCACAACAATGAATTTATAGACGTTTCTCAATCAGAAGTAATCAAAATGTAAAATGCCTTGATGGGAAGTGTAGGCAGTAACTTTCTTGAATCAAATTTACAGACTTTTTATTATATTACCAAAGTGTGTGCATTCCTTTTCATCCAGTAGACATTGAAATTGTAAATAGTTATTTAGAGTAGAGGATCAAAGTAGATACATTTGGAGCACCAAATAAATCTATTCTTGATTTACTTCTATTTTAAGGAAGATTAACCGAAAGCCTTTATTATATGAGTGAAAAACGTCTCCCAGCAAAAAGCAGGGTCTCTTACTATCAGTCAAACAGTAAAATTAAACAATTGATGCTACAACACAACATTCTTGCTCGCATTATTTGTATCGGCTCTAAAAATTATCTACTATACGAACCAGAGTATTCAATCAGCATTTTTTTCTCCCGACGACATAGGTCAGGTCCAGGTCAGGTCTTAACTCTCCATGCCCTTTACCACAACACCATGCAGTCACTCGGCCGTACTCATTTTGGCCGACGAAGCTTAAAACCGAATGATCTCTCCCTTTATTTGTATCACGCAATTTTCGAAATTGAAAGTGTTCAACGAAAATCATAACTAAACAATTTTTTTTAAAAGTTCCTTTCTCTATCTGTGAAAACTTGGAATCATTGTTATATTGTCGTTGCAGAAAGTCATGTAAAATTTCAAACATTCGCAATTTTCAAAAATTCAGAGTCAACCTAGAAATTCAGGCTTACCCCATCTTTGTAAGTGTATTTTATTGTGTGGCATCTTTGTAAGCGTGTTTTATTTACAATACATTAAAAGAAAAAATTCGCTCCGTGATTGAGAAATTTTGAAAATTTTCCTGAGACTTCATGTAACGTACCCCCAAAATTCAAAGAATTCTTTTCAAAATCGCAGGATTTTGAGTGATGTGACATCCAAAAACCCTACGCATAATTTAGATGCTATTGTTGTTCGTAGACGGACGGACGGACGGACAGGGGGCAGATGGACGGGTATTTTGAAACTAAAATATTACTTGGAAACTTACCCCGAAATTTGTATTCCTTTGCGTTGTTGAAATTGATTTTCCGCGACATTATATGACTTTCTCAATACTAGGAGTGGATCATCTCTTCTCTTAGATAGAAGAACGTATACGAGAAAATAAACTAATAGCGTTACAACAGCACGTACTTTCGCACGATTTGAAACGGTGTGTAGTGTATTATTGCGCAGCAATAATACACTATTACATGAATTTGTTTTCGAGGTTCGAACTCTGGTCTTTCGAGTCAACTCGCCAAGCACGTTATCGCTATACCACCACTCGCACTACTACATTTACTCAACTTTTTCAAAGCTTAAAAAGCTAATGATGTCTCGCGTTATTTTTAATAATGAAATTTCCCAAACTTCTGAGAGTTCAACGAAATTAGATCTGCTGCTTTTTAAGAATTGTTTGCTCTATCCTTAAAAACAAAGAAAATATTCGGAGACTTTTTGTGATTTTTCAGATAAATCTCATTAATTTCAAGCAGAAATTGAACGAAAACTACTCGTGTTTCAAGAAAAATTTTGTGAGGTTTTTAAAGATATCATTTTAAAAACACATTTTCTACAAGAAAATAATATCATTAATATTTGTTCTTTTACAATGTTAATGTTTCGCAATTTTTGAAATTACCGAATTTGCCAAAAATGGTCCCACCCGATTCGTGTATGTCAGTGTTCTCGTTCGTGCCTATTCATATTTTTCTACTTTGTTGTACTTTCGCGAAGAGCGGATCCGTCGGCAAGAACAATAAAGGTGCTGCAGGCGCTGGACGCAACCCGCTACACATGAACGTACTTCGATTCAGGAGATGCCTAAGCGGGAGGCGCCAAGGTGAATCGCATGTTAAGTTGCTTTTCGGATACCTTCCTAATACGATACTCTCCTGAAACAGTACCAGTGATGATAGAACACAGAAGTTCGCGAACTATTTGTAACTGTTACATGATACAACATTGCACCTTGTATCCTACGAATTCGTCATCCCTCAAAATGGATATTTTCGTCAAAATTTCTACATATTTTTTTCTACTTTTGAATAATGTTCTGTACTATGTACACGTCAAAATATATTGTTTTAAATTATTTCTAATTTTGACGTTAAATAATTGACCCAGTGAAGCAATTTGTGACTTCTATTTTTTTATGCAATAAAAGTATACATGTTTTTATTGCTTTTGTAAAATATTTGTATTTATTTGTGTAAAACATAAATGATATTTAAAAAAATAAACTATGATGCCTGATAAAAAAATAAACTACGATTTGTTGGATTTGGAACGAGAGTATTATATCTACAGGAAAGATAACTTCCGCCTGTACATTTATTTACGTTTGAGTTATTGAATAACTGTTTATAAAATACAAATACATCTCCCAATCAGCATATGAAAGTTAATCGCCTACAACGGCGACTGACAGCCTTGCCTTTTGACTACAATCTGTCAGTTCAGTCCAAATTTAGTTGTCATAATACGCTTAAGAAGAGAGTTCGAAATGTCGAGGCGAAAATCACTTAATGCGGCAGAAAAAACAAACTTGTTAAAAATGAGTACAGTTTGAAGCAAATAAAAGGTAGTGGCACAGAAATATAAAATACCAACTAATAGAGTTTCGATCAAAATGAAAAAAACGTTTCTATTATTAAATATGGAGTATGTGTGATTAAAAAATTCTGTATTATTTATTGAATCATTTTACCCGTACTTTTATCTTCAAAATTGTTTACAATCATTTGCAAATAGTATATGAATAATTATATTTATCAAAGTTTCTTTAAGTCAAATGTTATTGAAAGAACCGTCAAATTGATGTACTGAGATCTGATTGTTACTTAGCATATTTGTACAAAATTAACGATATTTTTATTAATTTTCAAGTGTAACATGTTGTAAAGTTATTTATTTTTTAATTTGCATGAAGTTATTGCAGAGCAATGCCTCGGGTCTTGTGAACAAATTCCAGGACAGCCAGATCTATATAAACATATTACCCTCTTTCCACCGTTACTACTTGAGCTCGCTCCGACGGCATGAAACATTGTGTGGCTTGAACTTCCTCCGCTCGCCAAATTAGTTTCATTCTGTTGGCCATACTCTGAAGTAAAAGCACGGGTTCTCAAAACTTTTTTGCGGCACCTTATCCAGGGCATGCAGCTACGTGGAAATTTTTTACAGTTCCTTTTTTCAATGTGAGTTTTTCTGCGCTGCTTTCGTTTTCGTTACTTGTTTTGCTTTAGCCCCTGCAGACGCGGATTAAAAGTACGGCACCGTGGAGAACGTGAGGCTTCTGTTGTTCTACGAGCGCTTTCAAGAGGCTGCTCTTTGGGCCAAACAATAAACACTTATTGCTGCTGAAAACAAAAGGTTGTGAAAACTAATGAAAATATTTCGCGATAAAATATAATTTAGACGATGATGCGGAAATAAAAACGCTTAAAGGTTTCAAAAAAAATTAGATATGCTATCAACGAATAACGCGAATATTTTTATAGCTTAAATTGGTTTGTTCGTAAATTGCAAGAAGTCGCAAGTTAATAAGTATAATTTTAATGCTCGTGTTATTATTGTTGGGAATTTTTTGATTAAATTGTGTAAGAATACTCGTTTATCAGAAATATCAGATACTTCAGTTATAAAGGCTGAATAATTTTCTTCATCCTCTAAATCAAGTGTTTCCTTTTCTTCTTTTTTCTTGTAGGAACTGTTATTTTATTTTTTTTACAATATAGTAGTTGCACATTTACGCTGGATTTATCTGACCTAATATCACCCTTCTAGAGATAGGCTGCAGCAGTATAGACTACTGTCTGTATACTTTGCGAAAATATGCGGGCGTATGACCGTTGCTGCGGTAGTGTTGTGACACATTAATGGGGGAATAAAATTGGTATTTTAGTCTTATCGTATGGTGTTACAATGTCGGGATATAGGTTTTGAAAAATCAATACAATTGTAAGGTCTCAATAAATATAATATTGCATACATTTTTTAAAATGTTATTATATTTATTTTAGGTTTCTTTGCAGCATTGTCATTAGCGACCTTATAAATAATTTTGGTAACTTTATAGATAAACATCGATAACTTTACGCGTCCAAATTGTTATCTCTTATTATAATGTTATGAGTGTAGTTTCACATAATTATGTAACGCAGTCAATGTTATGAGCTCATGTTACTAACTCTAACAAAGAACCAAAATTGTAGGATCTTTTTTTTACATTTTCTATTCTGTATTTTGTATTTGCGGGACTTCTCAACTTACAACGTTCCCGCTGGTCAATATCAATATTTATGAGTGAAATAATTTGCAAAGTTTTAATTTTCAGTTTTGCCCGATATGTGTTTTTTTTACTAACAGTTATCAATACCAACGTACACTTCAATGATACCGTGGCATCCATGGCGATAACCCTGATTTAATATGGAACCGTGAAGTACAACGACCTAGATTTAAGATAATGGTTCAATGGGAGAGTGAAGATTTTCATAGAAATAATGAGCTATTTTACTACTGTGTTCATTTAGTGGCAAAACCTCGCAATGGATTTGTGAGTTTAAATTAACCCATGGTGCTTTAAAGATCTTTTTTAGGGACTTTTTGCAATGCAATTATATTTTGGAATATACCGTGTGCTACGCCACCCCATTACATACATGGCATAAGTTGAGCAATAGATTTGGATAGTAGTATGTGGTATTCAAAACTAACGAAGGAGCGAGAGTAAATAAAAAAACATGTTTGAGGCTTTAATCAAAGCTTTACTAATTACTACATGGGTGTGAAGTTTCTAAGTTAATCTTTATTCGGGAAGTACTCCTAGATACTTCACCGGTGAAGAAGTCCAAGGGATTTATATTTGATGTTAAGTTCACGGTGATTTTGTGGTCAGTGTAATGTAAAAATCCTTGCACGGCATTTAGTGAGTTAACTACGAAGTGCCAAGCAAGGTCAATAATCTTTTACGAAATAGTAAGTTTAGTGTTCACGTTCTACTTAAGAGAACAGTAATTCAAGCTGAACGTTTTTTTCCAAATATCTTTAGAAGGCTTAAAGAGCTCCTACCCCGTTCTGCTCCCCGAATCGCCGGTCCAGGATAAGAGATAAGCCGTGAAAAGCGGACCGCTTGATCCCAAACGGATGGTGGGGATCCTTCGGAATAACATTTGCTGTTGAAAAGAGCCCATTGAATAAGCGGCCTGTTGTGTATATGGGCCCTGTGGCCGCGCCCCCTCTTCCGCCCCGGGCGCTGGGGAGGAGGTGGCGGCGGCGGCGGCGCGCAGATCGATGGCTCACCTGAGGGCGTGGCTGGACCGACCGCCCGGCACGGCGCCCCGGACGCCCTCATCGATCGCTGCTCGCGACGCCCTCCGTCCTCACCCGCCGTCCTCGCCCTCCGTCCTCACCCGCCGTTCTCGCCCTCCGTCCTCTCCCGCCGTCCTCTCCGCCGTCCTCGCCCGCCGTCCTCGCCCTCCGTCCTCGCCCTCCGTCCTCACCCTCCGTCCTCGCCCGCCGTCCTCGCCCTCCGTCATCACCCTCCGTTCTCGCCCTCCGTCCTCGCCCTCCATCCTCACCCTCCGTCCTCGCCCGCCGTCCTCGCCCTCCGTCCTCACCCGCCGTCCTCGCCCTCCGTCCTCGCCCGCCGTCCTCTCCGCCGTCCTCACCCGCCGTCCTCGCCCGCCGTCCTCGCCCGTCGTCCTCGTCCGCTGTCCTCGCCCGCCGTCCTCGCTCGCCGTCCTTGCCCTTGTCCTCACCCTCGCCCTCGCCGTCGCCGCCGCCCTTACCCAAGCTCTCGTCCTGACTCACGCCCTCGCTCTCGACCTGCTCTGGTCAGTCTCTCGCCCTTGCCCAGATCTTCGCACTCGCCTTTGTCCTCACCCACGCCCTTAACCTTATCCAAGCTCACGCCCTGGCTCACGCCCTCGCTCTTGATCTGCTCTCGTCATTCTCTCATCCTCGCCATTGCAGTCGCCTTTTCACTCTTGCACTCGCCTTCCCCAGGCCCTCGGCCTCGCGCAAGCTCGCGTCCTCGCTCTCGCGCATGAACTACCCTCGTAATCCTACCCTCACCCTCGCCCTGTCTCATGTCCTTGCCTTCGCTCTGCGCTGAACCTGCTCTCAATCTCGCTCTCACGTCATTTTTCTTTTCCTCTTTGCGCACTCCTTCGCCCTATCCCTTCCATCATCACAGTCCTCGCCGTCATCCCGCCCCCGTCATTGTCCTCGCTCTGCTCTCGCTGTCCGTTCACCCTCCTGCATCCCTCACCTTTACCTTCGCCCTCGCCACTCGTCCCTCTGGGGAGATACCTGGAGTGGGTCAACCCCGCAACACCCCTGTCGCTGAACACTCCTCGCCTTCTCTGTGCTCTTTTGCTTTTTCGTTTTTGATTTGATCCTCATCCTTATTTGGTACTTGAGCACTTGCTTTCGCTGTCACTTTCACTCTTCTCTTTGCTTTTTCTCTCTATCCTATTTCTTTACGTTTATTTTCATCCTTTCGTACACCGTCATATTTACCTCGCTGTTTTTATCCTCACCCTCGCCTTCACCCATAAATATGCTCTTGACATTCTCCCGAAATCGTTCGCTCCAACACCTCTGCCTCCAGTATGCTTGTCATATAGGTACCATCGCCGCTTCCTTCCGTTTGTTCTGCCCTTGAGCAAAAGCACAGACTTAGAAAATCCTCGTCGACGATGATTTTATTCGGAATCCTCTCAATACTACTGTAAATTCTTTGATGCGTGAACGTTTGTTTGTTCTTCGAATACTCTTATGTCCTCTTCTGGCCACAACGCATTTTAACGTCACCTGAGATTTCAGGGTTGGAATGTTTTGCTTTGCGGAGGCAAAGGGTGTTGAAAAATCAATGTGTATAGGGCGCTTCCACCTAAGGAGATTTTATGATTCTATGCTTCAGTACCTCTTTCATCCGCTTCCCTTCGTACTATCTCCATTCTTCCGGAACTTTCCTTAGTCTTGGCTGTCCTTTTTTCCTAAAGGACTTCAGCCTCTGGGCGGCGTTGCCTCTTGTTCCTGGTGACAGTAAAGTCTTGAGAGACTTCCTGTGGGAATTTGTCAACGAAGAGATATGTAAGAAAGTTTTAGGTATCCTAATGTTGTAAACTTATTATGACATGTAGCAACATTCATTTTACTTTTTTCATGTATTCATAGAATAAAATTAAGCACTGCAAATTTTCAGAGTAAGAGATAATATGAGCATATGTCGTATTGATTCGTTTTGTTTGAAGAATTTCCTTGTTAATTCTTTCTTTCTTTCTTTCTTTATAATTTGGGAAAACGCATGGCATGAGATCTTCTCTTAACAACTTAAATGAAGTTAATGTAATTTCAAAGTTGAAACTTTTAATAAATATGGGAGGGCGAACTGCAAGTGTACATGTAGTGCTGGATTTAGACAATACTTCACATCGTTATCCGTCCTAAAGACGTACGGAATTCTACACAGACCATTCAATAGACGTGAATTTAGATGAAGTATGTTTTTTACTGCGCGATGGTCATGTAGCGTAATTACCGCTCGAGCAAAAGTGAAACTAGTGTGACACAGAGAGCGCATTTCATAAGCTAGGGAAGTGTGAGGTTAAGTCGAAAAGACGTAGAATGCGTGGGGGTGATATCAATGTTATTGAAACTATCCACCGGAGTCTGAAGACAACACAAGGGCACTCTTGGTTTATTTTTTGAATGTAAATAAACAAAATGTGCATGTTTCTCTTTCTGCAATTTGTGGAATATTGCAGAACTATTCTTGTGTACAGAATGCTAAATAGACATTCAGGCCACACAGAATTCTCCCTCCAGAAATCTGTAAATACAACCATAAACTAAGCAGTGATATTAATATTCGATTAAACTTTTATTAACGATACGAACTATATTTCAAACCTTCATGAAGTCATGAATAGCTTCTCGCAGCTTAGTACCATACAAATAAACAATATTTTAGAGAAACTTGTCAATTTTGTCCACTTTTGAACCACGTTAAAAGTAACCATGAAATATTATCTGTCCATCACACATGACAGGGACTTGCCAGTCTTTCAGGGGGAGAGCGACTGCTGACGGTCTCTATTACAACAAAGCGATTTAGCAGTTAATGGGTTTTATGGAAGAAAGAAAGGTTATAGCTCCTCGGCTGGCTTATGGTCAGTGTGCTAGCTTTCTGGGAGGTGGTCGTGGGTTCGATTCCCGGCCGGGGCTACAATTAAGCTGTACCTTCCTAATACAAATCGTCTCAGCTTCTATATCTAAATCTTTTCTGCTGCAAAACTGTTTCTATACAATTAGAGACTATACTGATCGTAAAAAAGAAGAAGAATGTTTATTGTAACAAAACAAAGATATATAATGAATTAGTTTACGTTTGCATTGTATACATTTAAAAAAAATTTAATACGCCTGTAACAAGTAATGTACTTCACCTTCCGGGTCAAGGACCCGCATCTCGATCAGGTTTTTGTCCAGTTTCCCTGATCCATTGAGCAAATGCTTAGATGGCCCCTTGTTTTGCTTCTGGACGTAAATGTAGCTTCACTGTGCGCACGTTTTGTTGAGCACTCCTTTTGCTTGTAGTTCATTTACCGTTGAAATTGATTTTCTATAACTCGGGAACAAACATTTTTCAAATATTTTTATTTTTCTAAAATAATTATTTTCTAAATTCATTTTTTCGTTGTTTTTTTTATTCTGGCCCTCAAGAAAATGTGCGCAGATAAATCTCTTTCCCCACACGTCATCTACAGTTTTTACTGTTTTTTGACAAATAAATAAATAGCTGTGAGACGAAAGAAAGCTCTGACCAAGTAAACTATGTAAGGCGATGGGAATACTCATACTCGATACATGTGCCTCTTACCTTCAGCGTGTGCAATTAATAAAAACAGGGTCCAGTCCTGAGAACACCGGTAACTGGCGAAAGTTGTATTAATCCGACTCTAAAATCCAAATATGTACGTACAAAAAGATTATTACGAAATATGAATTAACCACTTCAATCATTTCCAAGGTGGTACTGGAACCAAGCCGGCTAGCCGTTCCGTGTTGACGACCTTGTACACCCATGAATTTTTATGTTTTTTTAATTTTTGTGTTCATATTCAGTCCTGTTCCCAATCGCCGTTATGACAGAGAAGGTGCGGGACGTAACGGCGTGTCAGTCTGGAATGAGAGATATGAAAGGAAAGGGAAGGAAAGGCCGCGCTCTATCCTTGACTCGTTTATCCAGTATTTGCTTGAAGTGCTCAGAGAACCACAGAATCTCCGATAAGAACAGTCGACGAAGGTATTTGCATCCGGCAGGCGCTATTAACTCCCTGACACTAAGCCGGGGAACGAGCCCGCGATCATGGCACCTGGATCCTCAGGCGTGACCTCAGCCTCTCCGCTAATAATGTTGGTTGTTAAGTCATTATCATAAACAATGTTACAAAAGATGTTTGACTGTTCAAATAATTTACTGCTCCAGCCGGAAATCGAACTCATCCCTCCTGGTGTTCGCTTACTTGCTCTACCCACTTGAGCTACCGAGAAAATTAACTCTTCCAACAGCCTTTAGAAGTTCAGAGATCCCGTGACGGTTACACTTTACATTTCACCAGCTTCAAAGAGGCTCTTAAGTCCTAAAGGCTGTTGGGAGAGTTGACTGTCTCGGTAGCTCAAGTGGTTAGATCAACTGGGTGTATCCTGGGACATCCGGGTTCAATTACCGCCTGGGGTCGTCAATTCTTTGAAAAATTAAACATTATTTGCAACGTTACTTCTGCTAAGTAGCTGGAATCATAATAGTTAGTTGGCAATTGTGAAACGGGGAATATATTCCTACGTTATTGTTAAGCTGTGATTGTTGAACTGTGACTAGGTGGTATGTATGGTATTATAAAGAACATTAGATAGTATAAGGTATACAACGATTAACATGCTTGTAATAGACACCGATTTTTAGAGAGAAAACGTCCCAGAAGTTTTTCACCTGCCATCCAGGATAGCCGAGGTCGCTAAGGCTGATGTACTGTAGCTGTCTCGGCTGGAGGGATTGCGAGTTTATACTCGTATCCCGCCTCGGGAATGGATGTTTGTGTGTGCTCGTGTTGTCCATTAGTGTTATGTCTACAGTTAAAACAATCACAGTGGTTACTATATGACAAAGTTGTTAAAAAGAGACCTTAAAAAGATTTTTTCACCATATATTTGACTGCCGTTTTGGAGTATGGAATTAATCACTTCATTAGCTGTATTCTTTATTTACTTCTTTTCTCTGATACATACCTCTTTCGCAGCATTCGAGGTTTGGAGCGCAATTTTATCGCCCTCGTTCGACAGTGAGGATTTAGTTACTGTCGCTCCAAAAATATTACACCCTTTTCTGCAGTGCATATTTTGTCAAACATAGTAATAAGTGACTTAATGCTGATGAGTACAATGAAGTATTTTGTTTTGTTAGGAAATTGAACGGAAAAATACAACTTTTCTACATTACAATACCTGGTTTCCATGTTACAACATCATAAGCCAACATGCAAGTCGGCACTGCATATCTCACTCGAGCGTGAGAGAAACACCGCTACCTCCAGAGATATAAAATCCACAACACGTACGAAAAAATTGACCGTGGTAGTTGACGTTCCCGGAAACACCAATGAAGAAATCAATCATTTTAGACCACTCTATAGCAAGTGATGATGATATACGTCCATTGAATCCCTAAAAGGTCAGGGACCTCCTGACAGAACAAAGGGGTGTTTCTACTTATCTCTTTATGTGAACTAGTCCTTAAGAGATTTGGTTTTATCACTACAGTTCATATCATATCACTATGTTTAATATACCATCTACATATCAGTACATATCACTATGTTTAATATACCATCTAATAATTTTGAATTCAACCGTAAGTACTTATTCGATGCTGAGAAGCTTAGATCCACGTGGCCCCTCGATCCCTTCAATAACAGAAATGACTATTTCTTCGAGCGGAAGAAGGCGCGCGAGGGCAGCTGCTTGGCCGCGCCGGCGCGCGGCGGAAGATTACATTTCATGCGCGTCGCGGCCTGGAAGGGTCGGTAACAACCCCAGCGCCGGTGGCAGGGCAGGCGGAGCGCGGAATTGGCTTCCAATTGGGAATCTTCCGTTCGCGTCGACGAACCAACGGAGGCAGCCAAAGGGAGAAAAAGATTAATGGATTCTCTTGGCAGGACCCACCTGGTAAGAGGATGGTAATCCCAGAAGATGTATTCAAAATAATGAAAAACATGTAAAAAATAATGTATGATGTTCCATATGTTGGAAGGAGGCCTCAATGGATTTTGAAGACTTTTTGAAATGGGAACGACCGCTTTCAAAACTTTGTAAAGGTGCGACCACTTTCTTCAATGTTTCAATGTGACGCAATTCTTCAATGTCTTTTTTTAAAAAACGAACTTTTGAAGCAATATGAACTGTCAAAAATGTTTTCAATCAATTCACCATAATTGAGGTTCGTATACGTGTGAAAGATACTGTTTTGGAGGTCAAATTTTTAGTAGGTACAGTGATACTTTTTATAGATAAGACAAAAAGACCATTACTTCCTTTTTTAAAATAAATTGTAAATAATTTTTAATTGTAAATAAGCAAAGCCGGAGTTGAAAACAACAGTTGAAAGGCTGAGGGCTGTAATAAACGAAACAACACCAGCCATAGCAAGCCTATATTCGTAAATTTAAAAATGTGGATTTTGGTCGATGTTTGATATCTTGTTACTGCTCCAACCCTTCATAAATATGAGCAAGATAAGCCACGCTTCAGACAAAATTTGAAAAAAAGCAAAGGGATCGTCAAATTGAAAAACTGGTACACTTCCTCGAATGTACCTTTTTATTAAATAAATAAACACTGAGCTACCATTAACATGTAGAAATTAATTTATTCACAAAATTCTTGTTAATGTATTTGTAGCACGAAAGATTTGCTTTTAAAATATGTGATCACAAATTCTATTGACATTGAACTATTCAGTCAATTTAGTCATTTATTGAGATGTTTTATTGCTTCAGAATACATTTATTCTTCTTTGCGTCCTGTTCATATGATGCACTGTGAGAACAGGTTTAGGATTCTCCTCCCTTTGCCTCGTTAGGCAGAGAATGCAGTTTTTCCTAAATTTGAATTACGAAAATTTTGGAACGTGCGTCAGTGATTTGTTTCGCTTTGCCAGCCATGAGCTACGAAAAATTACTATTACAGTTTTCTTTCCTCCTTCCTTTATTTTATCTTTCTCTTCCTTCTCTTCAATGTTTTCATTCTCTGGCTCTATCACTTTCGTTTTTCTTCACTTGGCTCTTTGTCCTTCTCTATTTCTCTTTTCCTTGGGAGCTTCGATTTCAGCAAGATTTTTTCTGAAAATAGCCCCGTCTTAGTTTTTGGAAATTCCTTATTTGTATCATAAAACTTATGGCCTGCTTTTGTTCTTTAATTAAAAATATCAAATGTCTCACAACTTATGCGTCACTAAACCTGGATTTTCTGATCTAATCCCAATTCAATCTCGGACATTGTTTCCCCCTCCCCTGACGTTGGGAACCATCGCAACAGCAATTGTGGTTGGCTTAAGTCTGCCCACAGAGTTACACAGAGCGTTTCGAATATTGATTGATATATTCAATCTCATTAAGTTACAGCAAATGACGATTGGTTTAGTACATTCGTATTTAGAATATTGAGGTCTTGGAACACTATTTTTTACAAGTAATATTGTTTGTGAAAACTTGCTTGTGAAAATGCTTGAAACTATTCGTTTTTCTATTTCATTTGTGCATTATTACTTAAGGTTACCCCATTTTGTTGAATGCGGAATAGACATTTTCAAACAGTTAATAAATGTGATTAATGAGTAATATAGGAATACCTATAGAACTATCTAGTCATCAAATCACCATGGTTTTTCTTTATCAATTATTGATTTGAATAAAAAAGTGGAATTAATTGCGATTACAAGTGATCTGTGCTTTCTCTTGCAAAATGACATATGTGAGAGACGTATGCCCAAGAAGTTTAGCACTGCTCTAGCATCAAACAAGCGAGCACTAAACTACATACCATGAAGCATTCTAGCTGCTGTTAGGCATTTAAATTGATCAAAAAGAAACAAAAACAATTCAGAAGTCGGCAAAAGAGATGCGGGAGTACGATAATGAATAGCCATGGAATTCAGTATTCTAGAGCGAGACTCATCCCTTCTTGCCCTGTTCACTCTTCACCCAACTCGGATCGAATCACCTCGACTTGCTCCGTCCCGCTTTGCCCCGCCCACTCCGCCTCGTCTCACCTCGCCCCGCCTTTCCTTATCCCGTTCCGCCCCGTCCTGTCTTTCTCATCCCTTTTCGTCCCGTCCCATTTTGATACATCCCTTTCATCCCGACCAGGATTGCCCCATTGAATCTCTGCTCTCATCTCTCCGCCAAGCTTCGCCCCCTCGTTCCGTCTCGTATCGTCCCTCTTCACCCCGTCCCGCCCCTTCCCGTCTCATCCCGTCGGGTCCATTTGTTTCTGCTATGATTCAGCCCCGATCCCTCGCATTCAACGCATTTGTTCTGTCCCTAAACGCCTCGTTCTGCCACCTACCGCACCATCCCCGCCTCACCCACTCATCCCGACCCGCCCAACAAGGGCCGTTGTGTCCCGCCCCTCCCTCATCGCCCTTTCCTTGTGTCTTCCCCCTCTCACCACCACTCCTCCCATGCCGTTCATCTGCCCTGACGACCCATCCCGCTACCCCGACCGATCCCGCTCCACTCCCCTCCTCGACCCTCTTCTATCCACCCATCCCGGCACGTCCCGCTCCACCCATCCTGGCATACACCGTCCTTGATCCCTCTTCCAGCACAGCCGCTCTACTACTTTCTTCAAGTCCCGAGCCGTCACGTCCCTCCCCTCCCCGTCCAATTCGCCCCCCATTCCTCCCCTTCCCCCTCTTCCAAGCCGCTCTACGCCCTCCAGAGTCGTGACCGCTAATTAGCAATAGCGCTCTGGCATTAGGAACAGGTGGATTCAAGCGCTGACGTCACATCGTGCTTAATGACACTGTAGTTAAATCACCTATACAGCGTTTACAAGTAATTAACGCGAAAACCACAGAGAAAGCGTCATTTGACACCTTCCGAATTTCATGGGAAGGATTAATTTCATTTTGACAACAAAGGGAAAGATGGTAAAACTGATATTTATTATAGAATATTGCCGACTATTGTCCGGCTAAATATTAAATTGTTTTTCAAACCAAGATGTGAACTGGAAAGATGAAAGTGGAATTTTTGGGAGAGACAATTTAAATAAAATATTTGAATCTGCGTACTTTGTCTTGTTTTGAAAGATATATGAAGCATATTAAATGAGAATAGACTGAGAAGCAAAGTAAAGAGCAACTACGCTTAATTTACGAATATAACATACGTTCCATTTAAGATTCAGATCATTAATGAGAATAAATGTTTACGTGTATCATTTTATTTCAAAGTCTATTTTTGTAATTTGTTGTTTTTGCATTTGCATGAAATGATAGAGAACGCGACAACGATATCATAATTGATCTTACGTTTTTGGCTCTGAATGGCAACAACAGACTCTCAACAATAACATTATTGTCTATGTAAATAATTTTATTTTGCTTCTCTTTACTTAACGGCTTGTATCTATTTTTCTGTATTTATTTTGTTGGAAACTATTATTATAGTACACATGCATCATAATTTACGAAGATCTAAAGCCTTGATCAAAGGTCTTTGGTTCAAGTTGCCTGCAATTACAATTTGTAATATACCGATCCTTGGTTTTCAATTAAGGAGAAAAATACAGCAATGTAATCACATGAAACAAAGATTCGTAGTCGAGCAAAAACCTACAGTCAAGAAGAATACCGCCAGCTCACACTCTACTGTAAACTAATATGCAAATGACAAGCGAGATCGAGCTGTTCTGCATTGCAAAACTCGACACCCTTCTCGTCCTCACCTTCACCGACCTCACCTCGCATCTTACCACATCTGCAAAGGAAAAGACCATAGAGAAATGTCCACAAACTGCCCCTACCCACGCACACACAAGTACAACAATACACACACACACACACACTCACACACTATTGTTCTCGAATATATATTTCATTACGCTTATTACTCCCTTGTACTGTTTCCCATCTCTAATGACACTTCTTGTAAACTGAAAAATTTTCATTCTCAGGAAATCTGAAAATGTTTTATCGAGTTATACTTGCTACTTCAAAAAAATTCTAGTATTATTCTTCAAATTTTGTAGCCAGATGAATATGGCAATTTTATTGCTTTTTTTACTTAATGCTTCACTATTTTGGGACATATGGATACATTTGATGGCTATATAATTAGCATGCAGGCAGATAGACAAAGCAATGTTGAAGGCTTCTGCATCAACCACAGGTGCAGTGATCCTATAGTTTTAATCAGCTTTAGCTGATAAAACATGTACTACACTTACTGAACTAATGGCAATAGCAATTGATGCGCATGGAATAAGCAATTGATGCGCATGGAATGTAAAATAATTAGTTAAATCAGTCAATCGAATCCATGCAATTCTTCGCGGATTGTAATTCTAAATATCTACAAAATTATTTTACCTTTATGTGCTTTTGGGTCATTCTTTGCAAAAAAGTAGGTCTCATGATTTACACACCTTAAAATTCAAAGTGCCTCAGTGTCTCATTTTCCCTGCCTCCAAATATAAATCAGTGATATTTTTAAGTTATATACGCCATAGTAACTTAACAATAAGCATTTAAAATACTCGGTTGTTGGAGCGGAAGCTAATGCTATTGCCATCAGTTCTGTAAGCTAATGACAAACCGAGGTTCTCTGTGATGCCTCTAAATCGCCATACGGAACGACGCGCAACCTTGAGCAAGCGCCTCTATCTCCCAGCATCGCGAATTTCATCCTTAAGCACAATATTAACATTTGAATATCTCAGAAATGTTTTAACGTTCCATCATGCAATTTGGACGACAGCACAACTAAGTAATACTCTTACACTTACACAAAAATTGTGCCAAAAATGTTTGGTTTTCGAATTATAAGTAATTGTTTAATTAATTGTTGGTTTTTCATATTTTTAAAGTGAAAATTCTTAATAATGCATTACCCATTTAAAATATACTAATTTGTGTTTACAATGGTATCTCTCTTATTTTTCAGCTACGCAGCTTTTGCTTTTTAGAATATTTTTCATTCCACCCTACGTCTAAATTTTGCAAATACTTGAGTAATCGTTGTAGGAAAACCATTGATGCTGTGACTCATACGTGATGCAATGATGAGGCATTAGCATATTAGAAAACAAAAATTATCTGAAAACCCACAAACTTTAAATTTTGAATGGAATGACAGTTTTACTATATTTCGAAGTCGCTTTTACATTTTTTAAACTGAATTTTTATGCAGAAGACATTTGCAGGTACAGACACGTAGTGTTTCGTACTAAATATCATCTGGTTTGACAGCAAAATTTTAATACGAATCGTTGCATGTACCTAGTTAATGGAAGAAGCATTTATATGGAACTATCAAATTCTCTTCTTATTTTCCAGTCAGATATTCCCGTGTTTTGGTACCACATATACGTAATCGTATTAACATTTTTATTACATTGTTTCAAAACTCATGTCTATTAAATGTTCTTCAAATAAAATTAATGAAATAATAAAGAAATTATAATGTTGAAACAATGTATAATATGAAAAAAATATTTTTGTGGGTCGGAAGCAACATGTGCCTCTGAAAGTTTGTATATCTCATCGATACTAACTTCAGGACCCTTAAACCAATATCTCAGACGTTCTAAAATATTCGCCGCGGAACTGCTTGTAAATCCCTGTCGTTTGCACCCCATTGCTGGGTGTATATTGCGGCCCTGCCACGCCTCTCCTCGCCTCGCCCCGTGCCAGCGCTCGTGCGCCTGTTCAGCAACAGGTCCCTTATTGATCTGCGTGAAGAACGGCTTGTCGGCGGCGGCGGCAGCTTCTCCGCGCCCGCCGCGATCGTCGCCGTCCCCGAAGGTTTTTGCGCGTCCCGAAAGTGCGATGTCGCGTCGCGTGCAAGCAGGCTCCCTTCGGTGCAGCCCAACCCCTCCCCCTCTCCGCCCCACCCCCCGTCGCGACCACGACCCGCAGCCGTCCCACCCACCCCGCCCCATCTTGTTACGGCGCCGGCCCCGCCACCGCCCAACCGCCCCGCGCCCGTTCTATCCTGTCCTCGCTCCGGCGCCGCCACCGCTCCATCCTATCCTCGCTTCGGCCCCGCCCCCGCCCCGCCTCCAACCCACCCCGCCTGGCCATGCCTCGGCCCGCCTCGCACACGCCTCGCACCTGTCCTGCCCCACCCCACCCCGAAAATCGCCCCGCCCTCAACCCTCCACCCCGCCCGGCCCCATCTCACCCCCGGCCCTGCCCCGCACCCGGCCCAACCCGCTGAGGAGGAGCGTGAGGCCGAGGCGGCGGTGGTTTCGGGCGGGCGGGCGGCGGGGCCGCCGCTGCAGGTGACTAACGAGCTGGAAAGCCGCGCCGCCGTGGGGCGATGCGCGCGCGGAGTGTGTCGTGCTATTTTTAGTGCAGCCTGGCCGCGGGGCCCGGGCGGCTGCCGCGCCGGGGCATCCGGGGAGCGGGCAGCGGGGGAGGGGCGGAGCGGGAGAGGGGATGGGAGTAGGGTGCGAGGAATGTCGACGGGAGCGGGGAGTGGGAGGAAATGAGCGGGGAGAGGTGACAAGGGAGGGAGGAGTAGCGAGAGAGGAGTGGGTAGACAAGAGCGGTCAGAGAAGTGTGGAGAGAGGGAAGCGAGAGGGGAGGGGAGAGAAGCAAGAGCAGCGAGAGGAGAAAGAGAAGATAGGAGAGGAGAGAGCAGTGGAGAGAAGAGAGGAGAGGAGAGGCGAGAAGAGAGAGGAGAGAAGGAAAGAGAGGAGAGGAGAGAAGAGAGGAGAGGAGAGAGGAGAAAGGAGAGAGGAGAGGAGTGGAGAGAGGAGAGGAGAGAGGAGAGGAGAGGGGAGAGGAGGGAGGAGAGGAGAGAGGAAAAGGAGAGAGAAGAGAGGACAGTGGAAATGAGAGGTGAAGGGAGAGTTGGAGGAACGGAGTGGGTCGCGGAGCGGGTCAGGGAGCGAACCAGGAAGCGGGGCGGGAAGCGCGACGGAGATCGAGGCGAAAAATGATACGGAAAGCAGGCCAAGCAGTGTGGGGTAGGACGTGATGCGTGGCGAGGAGCGGGGCGGAGATCGGGGCGGGATGGGAAGCGGGCATTATGAGGAGAAATTTAAACAGTGCGCGGAACGGGCTATGAAGAGCGAGGGGAGCGGAGCGGAGTTGGAGGGGCGGGGTGCGAGCAGCAGAGTGTCACGAGTTGGACTGATGGTACGTGGGGCGCGGGGAGAGGTTCGGAGCGAGGCAAAGAGCAGGGCATATTTGGGGCGGGTGGAGCGGAAGGATAGCGGATGTGTGGACACGTGTGCGATGGTGAAGCCAGCGGTGCGGAGAGGAAAGGGGGAAGTGGAAAAGGGTAAGGACCGAAAACTCACACTGAACTTATGTTTCGCAAAGTACAGCGGGGTAGGGGCAGAGATACACGGGATATATTCGCTGAGCTTCTCTGCATGGCCACGTAAACCTACTCGTGGAAATGAATATTGGCGAGGTAAAGGAGAAAGATACAATACTAAATAAGAAACGTGGAAAGACGAGGTATAACAGAATTCTCTGTAAAATATAGCTTCGTAGGTTAAGAAGTCAGAATTAGTACTTACGTAAAGAGTACAATTATTTATTCACGTGGTTGACAATTGAATTATTGATTGGAATGCGTTGTTTACTTATGTGTTTTATAATATTGTGTTGCTCGTGTTATTTTGTTGAGCAGATTTTCACTTTTGCACCTCGTAATGAAGGTCTAGATGTTCATAAACTTCATCACAGTGAAGAAAATTAGTAATTTTCAAGAAAAAATATTTTAAGGCTTTATGTTGCGAGGTATCCAGGAATACGCTATCATTTCGAAGATTACACTATGAAAATGAAGTAGATATAACAGTGTGGCATGTGCCGAATGTTTTGGCATGAGCCGAATAAAGTTTATTTTTCTCACAAACATAACCTAAGAGCGACATACACCGCACAATTGCGCATGTTACGTATTTATTGAATGGTGTGTCTAATTCACCTCTGTCTGAAAAATTCTTTCGGATCTGATCAGTTTTTGTGTGTGCCTGTAAAAATGCTATTATGGGGTGTGGGCAAAGTAAGGTCATGGAGCTGCAACAACTGGCTATTCTAAACCGTCACACGTGAATACTGAAATTTTATCCTCGTTGCATGATCGCACATATGTCAACAGTGACACACTGAGGCTTTGTCGTCGTCTTAGGACGGACACTCCCTTCCCTCACTTCTGTCACTGCCCTTTGGCATCCTGCTGCACGTGCTTCAGTTTCCCACTCCTTCACTTTCTCAGGTATATGAAGGACAGATTATATTAAGACAAAATGTCTATCTTCAGAAATGCAATCGTGGAAGGAGGAACAATACTCTTATCTTTGAAATATTCAGTTTTAGATGCTGTAATGAAAATCTTGCCTTTTACCACATTCACAAACACTTATTTATTGGAGCACAAAATGTAAAAATAAGCAATATTTTAGAAAATTTTGAAAATGTCATACGTTTTTTCACGTAACCCCTAAAATTAAAAGATCTTCGAATTATGCGAGTTGGACCAAATCAATCGGGAGATAACTATTTTAGATAAAATCCAATTATTAGTGTAAGTGCTAGTGTTGTCCACGGACGCGGATAGAGACTCAGGCAGACAATCAAAAAAAACTTCTTCGTATTATGGGTTCCCAAGACGTATTTTCGTGAAACATTCGACATCTATTTTTTGAAACATTACAAAACTGTCTTTATACAACACTAGTAGACCCGACAATGCTTCGCTGTTGCAATATATTACGATGTTACGATATTACGATGTTTGTTAATCACGTTTTACGCTACGATCAACAAAAAATGTGATTTATGAATGACTTTCTCGAGAGTAACGGTTTTTTTGTATGTCCTGGTTGTTGTATTTGTTGTATGTCTGGACATAATTGTCAAGAATACCATTGTTTAAACGTTTTCTCTCAAGTTTGGGCATGCATTCACTCTGACAGTGTTTTCAGAAATTTGATTTACTTGTCCGAGATAACGTCTAAGTAATAATTCCGACCAATACTATTTCACAATCGCAGGGGCTGAACGGGCAGGAAAGAACTGCTTACTACTTGAGCGTGCGGCGGGTTGCGTAGAGCTTTTGTTCAGGGGCGGTTGAGTCAGCATAAACGCATAAAAGCATCAACAACGCCACTTTGCGTGTATAACCAACAGACATTCCCACATTCCCACTGTACTATGCCTATATTCTTGGCGCAAGTGTAAGCAATAATTTAATAAAGTTTATCGCAATCCGTTGAACGGTACGGCAGCGCATAAAATACGAACAAACATTGATTTTTATATATTAGACAAACGTGGAAGTAAAAGTTGCACAAATTTGTGAACAAAAAAAGCGAACTGTTCTGCACAACTCTAACCCGCTTTGCTCTGGTCTGGTGTGGTCTGGTCTAACTAGTCCGAGAGCGACGAGAGGGGCAACAGGCGAACGGGCAAAGTTAATTACGAGGAGTGAATCGAGTGAGAACATTTTCTGCCTCTGTCTCTTTCCTTCTCTCTCTTTCTTTCTCTCCCTCCGAGTACACTCGATCCTCCCTCCGATCTTGTCTCTCCTACGCTCGAAAATGTTTCAGCGAATGAATCAGATACGCTAACTTTTCATTTTATTGCCTGCGCCTGTTCTTTCTCACACAAGCGACACATGTTCACTGCGGAGAGCCAAGCACTCGCCAGAAAATGGCTGAAGATCGTAGTGCGAAAAATACTTTGTTTCAGTTGGTCTTACTGGGTGTCTGGTGATGCCATTACTTTGTGAACAAGGTTTCAGATGTGTCTATTCACCTCTTGAGGGGGGTGTAGATTCTTCCACGAAACATGTTCCGCTTCAACAAGACTTAATCACCATTAGGTAAAAATATTGCAATCAAACACATTTAGTATGGTGCTGCGCATCTTTAGCAAATAAAAAAAATAATAACTGTACTGACAAAACTTGTACTCGATAGGCAGATTTTGCTTCATCATTTACATCTATAAACTCGAAATTCATTTTCTAATCTACCTAAACACCACGGTCTAATAATAGTGTGATGCATGTGAGTTACAGGGAACGAAAAAGGGGCCAAATCCCATCATTCTTTTTTCCTTGGTAACGGTGACACTGAAGGGATTTTACTGAGCCTGACAGATCCCGATTGCTCAGATAGGGATTAAGTGGGCCGACAACGCTACAAAGCGGAGCTCGGGGCAAGTTGTCGCGGCATCTTGTCCTCACTTTCAGCCGGAGTCTCTCCACCCCAATGAAGAGGACGTGATTAGGCAGCTCGGCCAAGAGAGCGACTATGGAGAGCGCTTAAATCCTGCTCTTGTCGCTGCCTTTACCGTCGGTCCCGCAAACAACTGCTTGCGCCCGCCCCGCCCCAGTCCAACCCTACCCTGCCCCACCCCAACCCTACCCCGCCCCACCCCAACCCTACCCCGCCCCACCCCAACGCTACCCCGCCCCACCCCGCCTCGCCCCCGGCGCGGGCGCCGTTCGCTTTTTAACTGGAAATGAAGTTCCGGGCTGATAACGCGCTTGGCTGCTGCGAGAGCACAGTCGGCTGATCGCCTGAAGCCGCTTCTTGCCGCGGGGCGCGCTCGCGCTGTCTGCCCGTGCCAGGGATGACGAGGCAAATCGCAGCGATGGAGCCGTCGCTCTCCGGCTTCAAACGGAACTAGGAAATAAGCTGCCCTTTACTGATTGATACCGAACCCGAATTGAAACTATTAACTGATTATTCAAACCCAACTAATGCTGCTACAGAGTTGGTTTCTTGTTGTCAGGTCGAATTGAAGCTTTTTGTTAGTGGAAATAATTTACAGGATGTGTCAAAAGGTAAAGCAAGCTCAATATGAAGTGCATTGACCTGTTAAACGCTTAACATAAAGTTAGATATGGGACTCCAATGTCCTAAACATTCGAAGGAATGATTTCTAAGGAAATTAATTTTAACACATGAAACAAATTAATTTATTCTATGAAGATAATTAGATTATTTACATGAGAATACCTTAAAACACAGAATTAAACCTGAAGTGAATATATATTTAAGTAATTAATTTATTTTGTAAAACATAAGTGAAATGCAATGGCGAAGAAACATGTAGGGCAAAATAAATGACTCACCGCACAATAAAGCAAGTTCTATTCTTGTAGGAAGAATATATCCACGACGACAATGGAAGTTAGAATGACAACGAGATTAAAACTTGAAACACAAGACGGAACATGTGTAGCAATCACAAGTTATAATATTATCTTGCCGAAGAGTAATACTGGTCTTAAATTATTTATTGGAGAGTTTCTACTAAAAAAGAATCATTTCTAATTCTGCGTAGTATTTTTTCAGGAATGTGAGTAGAATTTCATTCATAGTTTGACTTAGGGTTAGTGCTAACAGCAACAATAATATAAAGGGAATGTTTTTGTCTTTGGGTTGCCTCACTGCACAAATCTAAACTTGTTGTGGTGGCTCATTTCTTTTCGAAATGTCTGCAATATTTAGTCCCTTGTTGCCGTGATTCGGAAGAAGGAGGAGAAGCTGTATGTTTTCCTCTGGTCAAAGGAATTGGAACATAAACTACATACCACAGAGTGTTTCCGACGACACAGAAAAGTCTCGGCACGTATTATTCATGAACGCCGCAATCTCTTCCGGAAAGAGGTCGCACGGAAAAAGAAGCAAAGCGAGGGGCGGAGGCGGGGGACTCGGGCTTCCAAATGGAGGTTTTGCGGGGGTTCAAAGAGCAAAATGAATGCTGGGAAAACAACCATTGATCAGTTGGCGCGGTCCGGATATGATCGTTATATGAGTGATGAAAATGGCTCTGCTTTTCGGGGGTAGTGTGCCACAAAGGGATGACACAAACGGCTTGCTTCCAGGTATTGTTGATGAGGGGAATGAAACGGAATAACTAAGCAGCAACGATGAGAGACGTGTGAAATAGAGCTGACATTTGTGTTAGTAGTCTGCACAGAAGGGAACGAACTTTATGAATGTAATTTCATTCTTTAATAAATATTTTGTTTAATATATCACTTTTAAAGGTAAAAAAATAATTTTAAAAACTTATGTTAGTCACTTCTGTGGCTTGCTTTTATATTTTACGTTGGTGGTTTCTGCACTAAGTATCAAAATTACATAGACTATTTTAAATGCGTTGTTTGTAAACTGCTAAAAACCTTCGCACTTGATTTCAAATATTTATCAAAGTCGGAAGATACAATAAATAATTATTCTAAAAATTAGAAATTTTGAGGGACATTTCAGGGTAGTGACTACGACGTCACTAAGATGAAATGGCTGTGTCAGAGTGGTAGGGGCGATGGCAAGGGGGTGAAATGATGTTACGAATGGTGACAATGTGGTGAAAGGTTGGGTACTTAGCGATGACAAGTAGTGTCAAGGTGGTATTATGATAGTGAAGGTGTCGTGATGATGTCAGCTGTGTCGCGGTGGTGATTTACTGTGAAGGACGATGAGAACGGTGACAATATGGTGAGAGGCTGGGCGCTTAGCGTTGACAAGTGTTCTCAAGATGGTAAGAGGGGGTGTCGTGATGATGTCACCGGTGTCACGGTGGTGCAACGGAGGTGTCAGAATGGTGTCTGCTGAGTCAGGATATGTGGTGATTTGGCGGTTACAAAACGTTGGACGCGAAGACAGTGCAATAATACGGCGGTGATAGGGCGGTGATAAGGTGGTGACAGGGCGGTGACAGTGGAGTGGGAGCGAAGACAAGGCGGTGACATGGCAGTGACAGTGGCGTGGGAGAGAAGAAAGGGCGGTGACATGGCGGTGGGAGCGAAGACAGTGAAATGACAGGGCGGTGGGAGCGAAAATAGTGTAATGACAGGATGGTAGGAGGTAAGACAGCGTAATGACAGGGCGGCGACAGGGCTGTGACGCCAGGTGAGAGTCGCGTGCCTAGCGTGACGCCCGTCCACCTCACAAAGGGCTTCTGGAGAGCCGCGCCGCGTGAGTGGAAGCAGGCACTCAGCCCGAGGGTTGGCAGCGGCTGGGAACGACCCGCGTTAGCTGTGTGGTATTACACTTCCGCCACTGCGTGGCACTACACAACTCGCAACAACGGCTGGGAAGGTAGCCGCTACTCGGACTCAAACTGGGACGTAGGTGGGGAAGAACATTCTTTCAAGTCTTGAGTTGTGTGGTGTTTTCTTTCCTATAACTTGTGCAACTGGTTTAGATTGGACTACGGATTTCTGTGTACATGACCTACGGTATCAGAGAACCTACTGTTAAATGTATTTCAATTCTCAGAACAGTATTAATTACCTTTACTAATTAGACTTTAATTATTAATACCTTCAGTAAAGAGAATACAGATATCTTGAACTTAATAATTTCAAAATAATTATTGGCAATATTGTATTGTCTTTTATTATAATATTCTATCTGAGGTCATTTAGGCGCTGCTATCTCCCTTCGAGAAGTTATGTGTTGACCAGTTCAATTAGCGATTCAAAAATGGTTTATTCTTGTTCAGTACTTCAATGCCTTTCAAATTTTTGAATATAAATACATACATACTGTTGTAAACAGTACACAGATAATTACATTAATTACTAAACACATTCTAATAAAATTTAATACAAGAAACATGAAGGATTCGGATAACAGCAGTAAATTTTCCAATGCATTTTAAATTATGAAGATTCTCCCATACGTAACACACTTTACGTCACATATGTCGCACACTTCTCTCTACAGGTCAATATTGTCTTACGATAAATTTACGTGTTTTGACGATAATTTTAAATTGAATTCAAGACCTTTTACAATATAAGAATTAATATTTATGATTATAGTATTGAATTTGAGAAACAAAGCATGGACGATAGAATATAGTTTTTAGAATTTTATTTACCTGTTTGATTGCCACCTCGAGCTTGGATTTTTATATTATTTATCAATTTGTATGTGCGCTGCTAATGTTTAAAATTTAAGTCTTTAATTTAAAACAACGTTATGCAGCCCGCCTGAATACCAAATTAATTTTATAATTGTTTATCGTCATTTTTAATATTGACTATTGTTTCTAAACATACTTTTACTATTCAAACTAAACCAAACAATATAATTTTTAGAATATATTATTTCGAACAGTACGTGATACACCCTTAGGTACTACCGAAATGAGGTTGGATCGATTTAGTTCCTTCACAAACACACACAGTACTTCACAAGCGAATAACACAGTCCATGGTCTGACCAGAACACATTGCCCTACTTTCTGTCTGTGTTGAATAAAAAGTTTTGAAAGGTCTGCTCAACATATGTTTGAATTGAACCGAGAACCTAGTAGAGCAATACACAAGTATATTCATGAGTTCAAAATAAAAGTCTATTCACGAGTCGGTTGTTCCTCACCTTTCTTAGCGGTTGAGTTCAGCTCAGAGCCAGCATTGCTGCTGTCTCTGCAACGACTCTGACCGGGAGGACCTCGTTCGAGTCCCGACAGTGGCGGATTTTCGATTCTAAGATTCTCAACATTACCTAAATAGCTAAGTCGAATTCAGCTGTTATACGGAGAAGAATTGAAGCGGCCAGCTTCTCTGATGGGCAGTTTCCCATGGTTTCTCCGATCAATACTAGGTGAATGCCAAGGCAGTATCCTAACAAACGGAGCACTGTTCGCGCGCGATTTTCCCTTCTTCTTCCTTGTTCTACCCTCTCTCTTTATACACACACTTACATGCACTACATTACTACACATTTTGGGAGACTAAGGCTTGTCGCGACTGGGGCAGTTCTCCGTTTGGGGAGATACCTGGAGTGTAAATCCCAAGCAAATACCCCGACGTGTAGCCAGATCTCAGCATCTATCGTGGAGGAACACTGACACATCCCGCGATAAAACACTCATTACATTAACGGGGTTAATGACCATAGCAGTTGGCGTGCCCGGAAACATCAATCAATCTAGGTACCGAACTTTCTTTGCGGCACCTGCAAGAAAGTATTGGGTATAACCTACCGAGAGAGATGACTCGGTGCATCAACTGATGTCACTGCAGTCCTTCGGAGCGGTAGATCCTAAGTCCGGCGGCAGGATTTTCGACACAAACTTTCCAGCTAGGTCGAATTCAGTCGCTGTCTGGAGGAGAATTTTAACGGCCGGCTGATCTGATCGGTAGTTTTCCGGGGTTTCTCCGATCAACACCAGGCGAATGCCGGAGCAGTACCCTAACAAACGGGCCACGGACCGCGCGCGATCTTCCTCTTCCCTGTCCTATCCTCACCCCTGACACACACACTTACACTAACATGCACTACCCTACCACACATGCCGGGCGACCGGTCGGGAGCTTAGAGATTGTCTCGGCTGGGGCTGTGCCCCGCTGGTGGGAGATACCTGGTTGAGGAAAAACCCCGCTAGCCGACGGTAGGTCGGTGCCAGATCTCGCCATCCATCGGGGAAAGATCACCGCCACTTACCGAGAAAACACGCACAACACTTACGGGAATAATGACCATTAGTAGTTGACGCGCCCAGAATCACGAACAATCAATCAATCAATTGGTAATTCAATTGGGAACAATTCTATCTAGAGAACTCGTAAGCATTGGAGACGGCATTCAGATTGCTTTCGGCTCAACGGGCGACACCGCCAACAACAATGGCTTGTCTATATATTTAGACCATATCAGGGGATATCAAAAATTGAAGCTCCCAATTTCTCCGCTGAGATGATCATGGGCAAGTTGTTTCTATGGTAGTTTGCCGTTTGCGCCAATTTTGACGTTCAATTTGACCTCTAGATAGCGCAGGGTTTTGTATCCGCAACCATCGTGATAGCTAAAACGCGAACTTTGCGTTTGTGTTTTTGTCTTAAAGGTGAATTTAAATGCCGGTGTAATTTCCAAGTGGCGTTCCAGGGATCTTAATCACTTGTCATATAATGTAACATAACCCCGTGCTGTTAATAGCGGCCCCAGCCTTTTCGGCGCAATCGTAACATACCCACACTTCGGATATGTAAATATAATATCTCGGGCAACCCATCTCACCTGACTTTCCCGTATTGTTGCTTTTTCCAGTTTCCCCGGCTGCCCTGAAAAGAGGTGGGGATGGATTCGCGCTTTATTCCAGGCAGAGGCATGCATACGCAGTAAAACACTTTGGATTGATTGAACTTATGAACTTACGCATATGAAATTCCTGGAATAATTAATGGACTTGTCAACAAAATTTGCTTAAATCTTAACTTAATTTGCTAATCACATTCCCGAGTTTTTGACTGCCGTAGAGTGCATTTTGCGCATACCAGGCTCACCTAGCATCGCCCCAGCTCCAGCATCGCAATCGTCAGCGATACCAAAGACAGATATGGACCAGCTGACCACCAGTTAACTCTTCCCCAACAGACTTTCCCGTATTAGTTTTCTATTTCCTTGGGTCTTCGCTAGCTATTCGGAATTGCCACATACTTTCTTGCCAGCTACCATCTATCACCGCCAAAAGTACATTTTTTGTCATTTTCCTAATTTTTCGGTTTCCTATTGGTAGAACGAAAATATTAATTTTAGAACATTAAAGAACACAAAAACCTAGCCCTAAATGGCAATTTTCTTTTAAAAATGATGTGCCATTTTAAAGAAAATTGTGCTTTAACGCCACTAAACATGCGAAATTTGAAGCTCATTTTCACTGAAAATTTGTGAGTTTCCAAAATACTTTATTTGAAGTTATTTGAAGCATTTACACTCACAAATATAATAATGTTTACAAATTGCTGTTAATATGAATATTAAAGATGTGAGAGATCCTTTAAAAAATTACATATGTGTAATTTTTGAAAAAAAAACAACTCAAAATAAACTTTACGTCATATTAAAGAGTGCCATTAGCTCTATCCGATCGAAAAGTTTGAAGAGTTTGTTTAGCCATTTACGAAAAAACGGCGTTTGAGATTTTCTGAAAGTGCGGAAATTTGAGCTAGTTTTCACAGAAAACGGTTGTGTTTTCGATAAACATGACGTGACATTTTTTAAAGCACATGTACTCATAAAAATAATAATGTGAACAATTTGCCGCTAGTGTAAATATTAACGACGTGAGAGACAAATAAAAATTACATTTTTGCAAATTTTGAAAAAACAAAAAAATACCTCAAAATAAACTTTACGTCATATTAAAGAATGCAATTAGCACTATCCGATTGAAAAGTTTGAAGAAATTCTTTTTAGCCTTTTATGAGAAAATGGCATTTGAGTGTTTCTGAAAATGTGGAAATTTGAGATAGTTTTCACTGAAAACGGTTGTTTTCGAGAAACTTTTCTTGACTTTATTTAAAGCACATGTACTCATAAATATAATGTGAACAATTTTCCGCTAGTGTAAATATTAACGGCGTGAGAGACAAGTGAAAAAATTATATTTTTGCAATTTTTGAAAAAACAAAAGAATACAGCAATATGGCGTTTTTGTCATCTCATAAAATATATTAGGTACTATACATACCAAAAGTTTAACGAAAAAATTTGGAGCCGTTTTTCAGAAAATCTGGTTTTGTAATGTAATTTTTTAAAATTTCACATATTGCATGCAATATTGCGCGAAAACTACTAAAATTTTCAAAATAATGTACATAACCTTCAACAAAGAACTTACTTTGGAGAACACATTTGATTTGAAGGAAAAATCTTTATCTTCAATTTTGTAGTTGGAGAAAGACGCCGACAAAAATTCAAACTTTTACAATTTTCGAAAATTCAGTGTTATCCGTGAAAATCGGACATATCTCATGTTAATAAGTGTATTTTTTCTCTATTCATACGAGAAATTTAAAGAAAAAAATTGGAGCTGTTTTTGAGAAAATTTTGAAAATGTCCGGGGAGCTTCATGTAAAGTACCCCCAAATTTTATAGAATCTTTTTCAAATCTCAAAGTTTTTACTAGAACCAAATCGACCGGGAAATATCCATTTTGGAAGAAATCGTACGTGTGGTTTAGGCGCTAGCAGTTTTCACAGACGGACGGACGGACAGACGGATGTTTTCCTTTCAATTGGTTTTTCGATATCAAGGACCCACAAAAGAGGGTTTTTGGCTACACCACGTGTTAGGGAATTTTTTTCTTAATTTAGCAACTAATTTTATCTACTTTTTCGTTATCACGGCCCGGCAATGAATTTTTTCCCGCCGAAAATTGGCCATTTTTTCGCGCAGCATTACATTACTTTCCTTATACTACGTATATCACTCCGTGTATACGTACGTATACGGGAAATTAAATATAATTACTGTTTTCATTTGACTCACCCTTGTATTTCTCCCAAGTCTAAGCGAATGTAGGATCTGGTTAGGATGTCATGTTGGCACATACATTTCTTATTCATTCATATTTGGCGCCGTGGCGGGAGATTGGTTTTTAATAACCATCTTTGGCCCTTTATTGCTAGCTCAGAATTTGCATTTTGAACGTACCGCGTCGGACTTATAAAAAATACCCTCAAAAACCGCGCGCAAGGCGCTAAAAGAGCGGGTTTATAAAATTCCTTTGTTTTCTGTCGAAATTGCATTCGTCCTAGTCTCTGGTCGTAATAGTTTCATCTGTCTTCGACAGGGGGCAGCACTTGCTGGAGTTCCGTCCCAGGCCCTCTGGTGCAGAGGAAATTATTAAAGACACACTCAAGCTCCGTTTTAACCAATGACAGCATTCCATTCACATAAATTCAAACAGCGAAACTGGTTTTTCAAAGTAGTCGCTCCGCCCAGTGAAAGATCTTCAGTGCGCTCGCATTAACGTTCCATGAGAACAGTTTAACTTAGCAAGGTTGGCATACCTGTCGCCTTTTAGAAAGCCTTTCAAAGAGAAGCCATATTTTCGCGGGAACCTGCGCGTTGCATGAGCAAATTTGTGTAATACAGATTAAAAGAAGGCATTGCTTTTCGTGTGACACTCAGGTAACGGGTTGAACGATTTATTCCCTGATTGCTTATTTATTTATTATATTATCTTCTAATAAGAAGGGTATACTGTGTCTTTTCAGAGATCAAGCGAGCGAGCATAGCAGAAAAGTTCGTCTCGCCGTAACCAAAATTAAGACCGCTCTCCCAAAAAATTGAACAATAACCCAAATCTGAAAAAGGAGCTATATCGCCGCCTTAACAGATGTCAATGAATATTGTCGAGCCTTTGGCTAGAGATTTTTTCATGCCACAAATATGAACTTGCCACTGTGAATTTTCCGACTTTTGAAAATCGACACACCTCAACCGGAATCAAATCCGCACCCTCGGAACTGGGAGGTTAGTAAGGCTCACCGAGACACGCTGTTAAATTGTGCATCTATCATCTTGATTCATGCGTATCCCTGTAGAAGATTACAACCACAAAAATGAATAGTTTTCAAGAAAAAATCTATATTAAGACTTTATGATACTAGGTATTCAGGGATATGTTATCATTTCGAAGATTACACTATTAGAATAGAAATAAATAGAAATAACAGTTAGTTATGGCATAAGCTGATTAAAATATACTTTTCTCGCAAACAAGCATTACCGAAAAGCGACGTACATCGCATAATTGCGCAAGTTGCATATTTGTTTAGTGGAGTGTAACGTCATAAGATGTAGTGAATGTTAATTATCGTTTAGAATTGAAACGTCTTATTTATTCGGGAATAGTATCTTTTGATAATCAGTATTGTCGACGATTTTCACAATAACAACGCCTACACTTTTCAAAAAACTAATTTTTTCCTTACTGCCAATTAAGTTTGCATACCATGGGGATAGGAAAAATTATTACTAGTGTACTTGGGATAAACGTTACTTAAATGATTACATTGATATACAGATTACTTTCATATATAAATAAATTTAGTGTGTATCCACAAAAATGTGCAGTCTTTTTATTTAGCATAATGACAGCACTGATAGGTACTGCCGAAAAATAATAGTTTTCACTCACTTTCTGCAGACATTGGCACATCTAGTGTTAATCTCTGTTAAGTGAAATGCTCTAATTTGCCCTAATATTCTTCTACTTTAAGAACCAACTCTACTTAATGGCGAGATTATTCAATTTTCAATTCAAGATAAGGCTTCGAACCTTTCCTGTAATCCTAAACCAAATAAATATGGATTGAATGACGAATAAATACGCACCTTGAAGTGAAATGTTCTTTGGGACAACATTTTGCAATCAACCACCGAGTGAGATCAAGTTTTCATTAAGTATCGGCATTTTTCGTGATATTTCTTTATCAGGGGCAGAGCAAGAGTTAGTTTTAATAAAATACCTTGCTCTCGATAAGGCCTCGCAATTAGGTACCTAGTGAGAGCTAGTTTTCATAACTCAGCGTGCGAGTCTTTTATAAGGCTTCGCAATTACGCGCTGTATGAAACCCCGATTTTATGGGACTTCGCCATCAGCTGCCGAGAGAGCCCGAGTTTTCACGAAACAGTGTGATTTTCACAAAATCAGTCACCATGTGAAATCGAGGTTTCAATTAATCATCATACTTTTTATGACCCATCAGACTCAACCTCCCAGATACACTGAGTGTTCTCGAATATCTCGAGTGTTCTCGAATCAAACCTCGGATATTTCATGAGAACTCGAAATCTGTCACTGAGTGAGTCAGAGTTTTCACGAAGCACTGTATCTTTTAAAACGCTTCGCAATAACTTTCTAAGAGTTACCGAGTTTCATGAAGTTCTGTACTTTTTATAAGGTCTCGCAATCAGACACTAAGTGAGACCGAGTTTCATGAAGCACCATGCCTTTTATAAGGCCTCACAACCAGTCACTGAGTGATGCCGAGTTTCATGAAGCACCTACTTTTATAAGGCCTTGCAATCAGACACAAAGTGAGATCGAGTTTCATGAAGCACCATGCCTTTTATAAGATCTCACAATCAGACACTAAGTGAGACCGAGTTTCATGAAGCACCATGCCTTTTATAAGGTCTCACAATCAGACACTAAGTGAGACCGAGTTTCATGAAGCACCGTACTTTTGATAAGGCCTTGCAATCAGACACTAAGTGAGACCGAGTTTCATGAAGCACCGTACTTTTGATAAGGCCTTGCAATCAGACACTAAGTGAGACCGAGTTTCATGAAGCACCGTACTTTTGATAAGGCCTTGCAATCAGACACAAAGTGAGATCGAGTTTCATGAAGCACCATGCCTTTTATAAGATCTCACAATCAGACACTAAGTGAGACCGAGTTTCATGAAGCACCATGCCTTTTATAAGGTCTCACAATCAGACACTAAGTGAGACCGAGTTTCATGAAGCACCGTACTTTTGATAAGGCCTTGCAATCAGACACAAAGTGAGATCGAGTTTCATGAAGCACCATGCCTTTTATAAGGTCTCACAATCAGACATTAAGTGAGACCGAGTTTCATGAAGCACCGTACTTTTGATAAGGCCTCGCAATCAGGCGGAGAGTGAGCCCGAGTTTTCATGAGGCACCGTAGTTTTTGTGAAGAGGAGTCGTGGCGGTTTCGTGCTCTAGAGTGCGTGCCTGCGGGCGTGAGCTGTATCGACCGCGCGCTCTAATTGGTGCTGGCGTCACGCGCAGAGCCGCACACTGTACGGCAATTGCAACTCTGAGCAGACAAAGTTCAAACTTTTGATTTATCACGGCACCTTTTTTGATTTTATAGCAGCCACTTTGATTAAAAGAGTATCGAAAACGGAATTTAATAACAACGATTTGGAGTGAAATATTCAAGGATATTATACTGATAGTATTTTGTGATTCTATGTGATTTTTAGTGTTACCACCTTGTCAACTTTTTTTGAGAGGCAATTACGTAAGATTCATGATCCGCACAGTAAATGTATCCATAATGTGGTATTGTTATTGCCTAATCAGTGTATTTGAATAATTAAATTTGTTCAAAGAATTGTAATGTCGATCTAGGCCCCTTCAACAGAATTGCAATTCGCAAAAGGTGACTGGGGGGTGATAAATAATATCACGCTACGGACAATACATTAGGCAATCGTTCAAAATTATGAAACTCTTCGAAAAGTTCCTCGTCTCGGCAGTGACTCTGAGGGTAGAGCAACTAGGCCTAAACCAGGAGACAGGGTTGCCAGTCTTTTTTAATGGAGACAATTCTTTGAACAAATTTAATTATACATTGTTATCGAGATTATTACATCAACGTATATTTGGCTATGAGGGTTTAGAACGATTAAGACACTATGTAAATTGAAATAATGAGTGTTGACCCTTGTTTAAAGCCGTCTTCGAGGGTTTCAATCACTTTCAGCCGTCGCTGCAGGTCAATGTACGAAGACTCCGAATTTAAGAAAGCGCTACGTAAGGGCCACCTAAGCAGCGCCCTGTAGTGCAGTCGAAATGTGTTCTGCAGTAAGCAGTGCGAAAAGAACACCACATAGCTCTTTGGAGACACTAATTCATTAACATCATTCCATTGGCATATGCCTCGCTAAGAGAATGTTCTATTAATTTCAAGACTGAGGGAAATCCGAATTTGTTATAATGAAGTGGAACATGTACGATTTATTAAGGTAAGATTTTTTATTATCTGTAATGCTCACTAGAGTGCATTTTTGGGTTGCAATTTCTGTTTAACTCTGTGATTTTTTCACATTTGTCTTTGCGCATGCGTATTCGGAAATTGATTTAATACGATTTCTGCACTGTTCTACGTGATACCGTTCGCATTTATGTCCACAGAGTTCACATAAACATTCGCAGTTTGGTTCGTGGTGCGCTTTCTTGTTACACAGGAGGTGATGGTACCCGTGGCCAATCTGGTGAAAACGTCTCTTTTTTTCAAAGTTGGCCGCCGTCCAGTTTCGGTCCATCACGGTGTCTGTTGCAAAAAATTCTGGCCAGATCTCTTTTCTTTATTGGTTTAGTTTTAAGAGGAACCCCTCGTAAGCGTCGGTAGTTGGTAGCAGGAATTGTAATCTCAAGTTCTCTATTAGAAATGTTTGCTTTGCCAGGACAAATGCTAGGCGTGACCTGGTAGTTTTTGCCAGGCCAAGTGCTCTTTTCAGATATGTGGCTTTTACCTTCTCTAGGATTCTGAGGTTGCCTTTGTATAAGTGTTCCAAGTATTCTGTATGCCAAAATTGGTACTATTTTTGTTTTAAATAGTTTAAAGGGCGTGTCCAGTGCTAATGCTCGGATATATTTTACGTCGTTGATTGCCCGCACAGCATGTGCCGATTTTTGTAGTACATGCTTTGTAAAAGCATGTGCCACTCGGTTGTAAAGTAATTCCTAACTATTTGAAGTCAGAGACTATTTGAATTTTGCTCTCGTTTGTGTGCATCTTTTCTGTATGTGATGCCTTTCCTCCTCTTCTAATGATCATCATCTCTGTTTTCCTGCATTAATTTGAAAATTATGTTCTTCGCACCATTCGTCGATGAGGTCCACAGTTTTCTATAGGCTCTCCTGGTGTGTTGCGCCCACAACCAAGTCATCTGCGTCAGGTCACCAGGCCATCAGTCAAGATTTTTTTTAAGTATGAAGTGAAAACTATCCTGAAGACTTGGGCTATGATCAGAAAAATATCAGAAATACCACAACAGCAAAAATAGAACATTTCACGAATACCGTACTCTAAAATCATCTCGACGAAATATGATGAGATTTGATGCATATGTTGCTAATTTTGTCAGATAAACTTATAGCATTGTTTCTATATTCATTTGAAATTCCTATTATTGAGTTGTTATTCAAAAATACAGCAGTTTGTGGAACTTGATTTACATTTAAAAACATTTTTTAACCAAAAATAGGTGTTCAAATGTCCTTTTTTTAGAATAAACGATCCACAAAACTCTGATTATACAAGGTGCGCCTTAATTATATCTACAGAAAAAGTAATGTAGCTCTTCCACGCTATGGCACTGGGTTGAGGGGAGAGGTCGCGTTAAGTTTCGGAGCAGCCATAAGTTTGGACGGGGCGGCTCCAAGTTCTCGGGGAGAGGGAGAACCTTCACGGATCGAAGCAGGAAGAGCGTGCGGCCGCTACGATTTCTCAAACACTTAGCGTCAACGCAAAGCGTGTCTCCGTAGTAAGCAGAATGTTCTAATTGCGTTCTCGGAAGTTAAAAAAAATCAATATTCTAGAAACGAAGAATGTCGACGGGAATGCGATTGCAAGAAACTTCAACTAACGCTAAGATTATGCATGATTTTTTTCTGTGTAATCACGGGACAAGTGTATTATTAGTTATTCGTATACATAGTTTTGGGTACATACAAAGAAAATATTTTTTTCATAACATCCGTTTCACTGTCTGTCCGTATGTGAACAACACTGTCTTTGACAATTTGCCAGAGACAACATATTGAATCAAGATAATTAACAGAAATATATAAAATAAACGTTAAAAACATTTAAATAATAATCTAATTTTAGATCTTTGAATAATTTAAGGTACATATTTTTCAAAATATTTGTAGTATTTACGTAATTTTGAGTTACATGGGTAACAGAGTTTAATATATTTTGCGAACCTGTCCGACATCTTCAATGGTATTGAAACAAAGTATTTATTTCTATTGCAACATTTTTCTGTATAATATCTTTAAAAAATATATCTACACTTTTTTGTCGAAAATGTTAGTAGTTTCCGTTAATTGCAAGTAGTAACTTTGGAGGTTTTCAAGCAATTGTTGAAGTGTTCTTCTTCTAATAGCATTACAGCCCGGTATGAGCGTGAGCTGCCTTAACGATATGCGCCCATTCTCATCTTCTAACATTTCATGTTCCAAATTTCCATTTTCGTTTTGTTCGTTTTTCTTTGCCGGTTCGTTTTACTAGGGGATTCCTGTTCCGAGGCATATCGCTTGGATTCATGACTTGCTTTTTTTCCGAGATCGCGTCGCCAACCCTATGCTCAACCCCCACCCTAGAGGACCGGATGTGATTTCAGGATGTCCTTTCCTTAGAGTGGCTGGTTTCTCCCACCTATGGGAGGCCACCCTCCCCCTTGTTTTTCTGTCAGGGTTTTCCTTCCCTTAGCCCAATGCTCTCGTTTTCAGGTGCCAGAGACTCGCCTTCCGCCCTTCTCCATTCGTTACTCTCTGAGCTCTCACCATAGAGAGTATCCAGGGGCCGCCGCGCCGAGGAGAGAGATACAACTTGCTGGCCTTGCTCCCAAATCGGGAATCCCTATTACATGGGAGCATATGTGCTTTTTATTGAGCACCTATGGGCATCAGTACCTCCAGACCCTGGTCAACCATTTGACCCCCATTGTTGAGGTGTTAGTGGGATAAAGTTGCATTCTTTTAATATTACGTAACCCTAACCAAGAACTAAAATTTGAACGATTAAGTATGAACTGTTAAATGCACTGATGTATGAACTCGATTTGAATCAGCTTGTGAGTCTGCTGATTTTCGTCCGGGTGTAAGTGTTGTTTCGCCAACTGTAGGCCGACACGCGCGCCGCCATCGTCGCCTCGCGCTCGGAGCTCGGGCGAGGGCTCGGGATATTTAACGCCGCGGCGACGCCACCCTGTAATTCTCCGCGTGGCGCGTGGCGGGGATGAGCGGGGCAGGACGGAGGAGGGTGGGGCGGAGCGGGGCGCGGAACGGGGCGCGGAGCGGGGTGCGGAGCGGGGTGAGGAGCGGGGCGCGGAGCGGGGCGCGGAGCGGAGCGGAACGGGGCGGAGTGGAATGGAGGATGGTGGGGGAGCGGGGCGGGGCGGAGTAGAGAAGGGTGGGAGCGGGGCGGAGCGGAGAAGTGTGGTGGAGCGGGGCGGGGCGGGGAGTCTATGAGAGCTGAGGAGAGGTGAGGAAGGGGCAGGGGCGCTCGTCAATCCGGCGCGCCAATGCGCTCGTGCTGTTCTCTGGATGACGCTCTTGAAAAAAACATCGCTCAATCCCCATTGACTGACTACACGGATTTGCAAAGGTAATATCACGAGTGCGTTCGAAAATGCCGACAAATGCCGTTCGAAATGCCGAGATCCGTAGCAGTGACGGAATTTCCAAAGTATGAGAATTAGGTACTCATGTAGGCTTCTAAAATTGATTGATTAAAAATATTTGTAGATATCAATAATACATGAATATATTTTGATTGACCTACGGTATTAACACAATTAATTGTAGAAAAGAACATCCAAGAGAAAAAATATTTTGTAGTGTCTCACATCGAAAGTTACTTTTGAATGTAAAAAAATGTGTAATATGTATTCAAAGAATAAAAAAAATATTAGTAAAGCACTAGGCAGTCGCATGTCAATGGTGAAGGAGTTAATGTTGGTTCTCAGCTTAGGTTTTTTTGCTTTATCTTTGGTTAGGTACAGAGTTATTGTTTCATCGTTTAGATGTTTTATTAATTGTACCTTTTCTAATTCTAAGTGATAGTTTTGTCTTTCAACGATTTTCGGATGTTTACAAAACAATTCGAAAGCATGCGAAATCACTTCGAGGAAACTCCATTGTTCTATTACAGCTCGAACTGCACATGGACACATTGCAAGCTTATTTTTATATCTATCGATGCAGATAACAGGTGTGCAATCACAGCAACATAGTTCTAGTTCAAAAAAAAAAAAGACCTGACGATCTTCGTCCCCACGGGAAGTCCACCAGTACACGAAATGTTCAAAATATAATTATATGACCTTCCAATACCTAAAACACCACAAAAGATTAACACAATATTTCACAAAATGATTCTAATGTATTGTTAAACACATGTTCTTGAATATATTTTTTTATCTCCAATTATGTTGCAATTGATCCTGAGGTCTTCCATTCTCTCACTCGTTGGTGCTTAACTCATTGGTGGCAGTTAAGGCTTAAAGAAGTATTTGCCCTTTGTTTTCATCTTCAAAAACACTCGAATGGGTTTCAAGCTCCGCTCAGTCGAGTGTGGAAAAATTAATATGAATCCCTCAAATGTACACGAGCAAGCAAAAACTCCCTATGGTAGTGATCTGAGTAAGTTTTGCACGTACCATCATTTGTAAAACTCGTGAGAGAAAGAAAGCAGTAAAGGAGATACGAGCAACGTGCAAGATTAATCAATGAGATGTCTTCTGGATGGTGTCCAGGTCGGAGCGATACTCCCGACCCGGGGTGCATTACAGACGCGGTGTCGGCCAGAGAACGATTTATTGTGTCTGGAAGGAGCAAAAATTACAAGAGCTGAAAAATTTGTAGCGATTTCGAAGTGAACACAATTTATTACACAAACGAGCGTGGTTTTCCAAAGAAACCATCGCTACGTAAAACAACTGTTCTTGCGTATGTGGTTTCCTGCTGTTCTTTTACGTGTAAGGAGGAAGCAATGGAACTTAATATTGATCGCACTGTGAATTCACGCATTGATCAGAATGACTATTAGGCTAGGTGATTTGAAAAAATATATCTTCACTGAATTTTTTACGAGGAATATGCTTCCAACATGATGCGAGGTAAGTTATTTTGCGAGAAACGAGACTCGAGTGCGTTCATGCGACGAAATCGCGCGAACATCGAAGTTACAAAGTCTGTTTGCGAAGAAAGTTTCGGTGCCTGCCGTTTCCAATTGCCGTGCTATAAGAAGGTTGTCGAATTCTTAATCGTTGTCGCTAAGAGATGTTCTATAAAATGTCAAAGGTCACGAATCCGCCAGAAGTAGTTTGATGAAATTTCTACCAGTTGCCTTACGTGGGACTGAACTTCAATATCCAGCGGTATATTGTCACATCACCTATATTTCTCAATTCATTTTCCCTTCTGGATACAAGATACGAGAGACAAAGTCTTACAAATGAACATTAATTAAATATTGATCAAAGTGTACAACGAACGTTATATTGCTTCTATATTTTAAATTCGTTTATTTCCACAAACTCAGGTAACTGTAACTTCGCTTTAATAGTACTATTTTCGACATTTATAATCAATCTTTAGTTACTGAGATATTGTTCAAAGTCAGACGTTTATCTTGTTAAAATATTTTTTATAATGATGCCAATTTACGTTCCAAAACCAATTACGTAAAGTTATCTGTGCCTTGGCGTGGTAGTCACCTTCCTTCCATCTTTCTTCCTTCTTATTTAAGGTCACTTTTTAAGTGCTTGGTCATATAGCGACCACTGTGATTTTCAGCATTGGGGTAATTGGTTGTAAGGGGAATACATAATGATGAAATGAACATACTTAAAGATCCATACCCGGGGCGGAATTCCAATCCGCGGCCCTTGAAGCCGTGCCTGCATTGGCCCTGCAGCCTATACTGCGATTTTTCTAAGAAGAGCTCTCAAGATAACTCAAATCCCATATTCGCGATGGAATATGTCACGGCATTTCGCGTCTTTCTCAGTCGTTTCGCTAGATTTCGCACAATCGCGACCGTATGAAGCAGTGCTTGCGATCATGCGACTTCTACCGGCAAGACCGAGAAAAGACGCGAAATGCCGTGACATATTCCATCGCGAAGATGGATTTGAGTTATCTTGAGAGCTCTTCTTAGAAAAATCGCAGTATCCGCTATCCAGGCCGGCATCTGTCTTGTTTTCCCTTTAAAGGACGGTATACACGGTATAGTTTTTCGTGTAGATTCTTCATGTAGTCCAGACTACATGAGAAAATTATGAACATGTTCGTAATTTTTTCGTGTGGAAAAACATGTAGTTTGACGCCAGCGCCTCTAGCGGCAGAATTGTTTACTAATGGATTTGTGTACCGAACTCGACAATTTTATGGTTAGGTGTGATAGAGCGAAGTAAATTGTGTGTACCAGCGTGGCGTTTTTGTTTTCGATTATTCAGGTAAGTTTATTTGACTTATCCGCGCACGTTTTCTTGAGCCCTCCTTCCCTAGGTGCGAAACGACTGGGAATTTGTAGTAGTACCCGGACGGCGCAATTCAGTTGTTTCTCGGTAGACCCCCTAGCGGCGGCTTGTGGAGGCTCATGTAGAAAGCGTGAAGTCTGGTCTACACCGTGTATGCGCGACTCTGCGTTCAGTTTGAGATTTTGACGTTTCTATGTAGAAACTGTATGAGAATCTACACGAAAACTATATCGTGTATACCGGCCTTAACAGTCAACTAACAATAGCAGGGGAAGTCTCCGGCAGATCTCAGCTGGAGGTTTTCCTCCTCCACCTTTGTTTAGGTAAGGTGTTACTTATTCATCGTTTAAGACTTTTATTATTAAAACCTTTCCTAGCTCTAAATTATAGTTGCATTTTTCAATGTTCATCGGATGTTTACAATCATTCAAATCGTCGACATGCATAATCACTTCGTGGAAACTTCTGCGTTATCTTACAGTAAGACCGGGAGAGATGACTCAGAGCATTAAATGATGTCACTGTAGTCCCTTTGACCGGGAGATCCTGATTCGAGTCCCGATGGTGTCAGGATTTTCGACACTAGTTTGTCAACTAGGTCGAATTCGGTCGCTGTCTGAAGGAGAATTCTAGCGGCCGGCTGTTCTGATCGGTAGTTCTCCGTAGTTTCTCCGTTCAACACCAAGCAAATGCTAGAGCAGTACCCTTACAAACGGGCCACGGCACGCCCACGATATGTCCTACCTCTTTCTTGTCCTATCCTCTCCCCTTACACTTACACTAACATACACTACACTATCACACATGCAGGGAGGCTGGTCCAGAGGTTAGAACTTGTCCCGGCTGGGGCAGCGCCAAGCTGGCGGGAGACATCTGATTGGGGAAACTGTTAAGAATATCGACTGTTAAACTTTCTATAGATGAACAGACTTTATTTCTTACGAATACACGAACGCATGTTTCAATATAATATAATATAATATATAATACATAGCAACCAGCGTTATCATTTTATTTTCAGCAGGAACACAACAATACCTGGAGATGCCGTCCTCGTTGCTACGATCTGCAATGTAATAAACAAATCGTGAGATAATTTCATCTATCAGAAACCCCGCTTGCCGACGCTAGGTCGGCGCCGGATCTCACCAGCATGGGAAGACCATCACCACCTCGTAAGCAAAAGCATGCACTACACTTACTGGACTAATTACTCTTATAGTTGACGCACCCGGATTCATTAACAACCAATCAATCAATCTTACAGTAAGTTCTGCTTCTAACACGTTGCAATATTATTTTAGTATTGGTTGATGTAAATACTTTCAGTTTTACAATTGGAGCAACATTGTGAATGGTTAACAATGTAATTATTAAAAAATAACATGCCATCTGCGCTCCCAGGGAAAGGACAAGTTCATTTTATGCCTAGGGCTCTTATACACCCTACAGCCGGTTACCATTTACGTCCCGAGGGGACGCCTACACCACCATACACTACACACCAACACACTTACAAGCTCATCTGTAATGCGATTTTTGTAAATTTGCCCTTCAAGGCCCGTCTTCAAGAATGAATACGGTATTTCGCGTTTCTCAGTCTTGCCGCTAGATATCGTATGATTGCGATCGTACGAAGCAGTGTTTGCGATCATGCGACATCTACCTCCACGAGCGAGAAAGATGCGAAATGCCATGTGATATTCCACCGTGGCCATAGGGTTTCAAGGGCAAAGTTATAAAAATCACACTATAATGTGAGAACAGCAGAACGCGAGGTCCTGCGCGACAACACATACAAGAAAGACAACGGACAAACAACCATGCCTAGAGTGGCAATCGAACCCACGACCGTTTGGATCGAAGCGCTGAGTCGGTACACGCTCTTAGCCACCTCGGCCATCCAGGTCAGCAACGCAAACACGTACAATGGTCAAAGTATATAATGGACTTGCCAAAATAATCGACTAAAAAAAACTGGAAATATATTAACACGAAGAGTTTTATTGTGTTGTGACTGTGTTAACTGCTAAACGTGTATTGACAACACAATTTTAAATATACAACATTTTTCCTCAGATACTTGTGTATTGGAATTTATTCGGAGATCAACTTTTACCTCCCTCTCACACACATACACATACACCTATACACACATACACATACACACAAACATTGGTCTTCTCCTGGTAACGGAGAGGCAATATTATATGTCTGATTACTCGCCTCCAAAATGCTTTACTTAGGTGCTCCACCCTACTTCTTATGTACTTGTACTACCAAGTCCAGATTTTTTAGTTGTTTCATGGAATCGCGTGGCCAAATAACCATGTATTGTATTATCTCTCTTGCAATTTAGAGTGTACAACGACGTAAATATTAGATAGAAATACTTTTAGGGTAGAAAATAAGGCTGTTTTTACTTTCCCGTATACGTACGAATACACGGTGTGATATACGTAGTATAGGGAAAGTTATGTAATACTGCGCGAAAAAATGGCCAATTTTCGGCGGGAAAAAATTCATTGCCGGGCCGTAATAACAAAAAAGTGGATAAAACCAGTAGCTAAATTAAGAAAAAAACACCCTAACACGTGGTGTAGCCAGAAACCCTATTTTGTGGGTTCTTGATATCTAAAAACCAATTGAAAAGAAAATGTCCGTCTGTCCGTCCGTCTGTGAACACTGCTGGCGCCTAAACCATATGTACGATTTCTTCTAAAATGGATATTCCCCAGTCGATCTGGTTCTAGTTGAAGCTTTGAGATTTTGAAAAAGGTTCTTCACAATTTGGGGGTACTTTACATGAAGCCCCTCGGACATTTTCAAAATTTTCTCAAAAACGGCTCCAAATTTTTTCTTTAAATTTCTTGTAAGAATAGAATAAAATACACTTATTAACATGGCATAGGTCTGATTTTCACGGATAATTCTGAAGTTTCGAAAATTGTGAAAGTTTGATTCTTTTTCGGCGTCCTTCTCCAACTACAAAATTGAAGATAAAGATTTTTCCTTCAACTCAAATGTGTTCTCCAAAGTGAGTTCTTTGTTTAAGGTCATGTACATTGTTTTGAAAATTTTAGTAGTTGTCGCGAAATATTGCGTGCAATATATGTAATTTTAAAAAATTACAAAAACAAGATATTCTCATAAACTGCTCCAAATTTTTTCGTTAAACTTTTGGCAGGTATAGTACCTAATATATTTTATGAGATGACAAAAACGCCATATTGCTGTATTCTTTTGTTTTTTCAAAAATTGCAAAAGTATAATTTTTTCACTTGTCTCTCACGTCGCTAATATTTACACTAACGGCGAATTGTTCACATTATTATATTTATGAGTACATGTGCTTTAAATTATGTCAAGTAAGGTTTATCGAAAACACAATCGTTTTCTGTGAAAACTAGCTCAAAATTCCGCATTTTCAGAAACGCTCAAAAATTTTCCGTGAAAATGAGCTTAAAATTTCGCATTTTTAGTAGCGCTAAAACGCTATTTTCTTTAAAACGGCACATTATTTTTGAAAGAAAATTGCCATTTAGGACTAAGTTTTTGTGTTCTTTAATATTTTAAAATTAATATTTCCGTTCTACCTGTAGAAAAATTAAGAAATTGACAAAAAAATGTACTTTTGACTGTGATAGATGGCAGCTGGCAAGAAAGAGTATTCCGAAAGGCAATTCCGAATAGCTAGGGAAGACCCAAGGAAATAGAAAACCAAGACAGGAAAGTCTGTATCATTCTGTAGCACCACTAGTTAAATTATAACAAAAATTAATGTAACACTGTATATCTCTCGCACCCATCTTATATCTCTCGCACTGTACTTAATAATATCTCTCACAGCTGACGTAACGATCAAAACAAGAGTAATTGGTTAGGTTTCCTGACAACGCCCAGCTCTGGACCTAGAGACGGAACACGCATTGTATTTGCCACCGTCCGTGTAATGCACATTACAAAAGGAAGAAGAGGGGGCAGAGGGGAGTGATGGGGACCATGCGGGCACCCGCCCCTCAATCCCCAACCCCAACCGCTGCCGCAGCGACCGCGTCCCAAACCCTCTCCCGGTATTGAGTTCGGTTTGACTGTCACAGCAAACACAGGGCACGGCGGTGGCTCGTGCATGCCCTCGCTCCCATCTAGTGCTTCCTGTTTGTAGGCACACTGCACTTGCAAACAAACATTCGATTGTTTTTTGCCCAAAGCAACGGGAAATTGATGATTGTTGAAAATCTGTAAGCAGTTTTTCTGCAAAGAAGTAATTTTTGGAAAACAAGAATGCAACACAATAGATTCCTGTTCGTTTTAAAGTGAAATATCGCTGAACTTTTTAGTTTTGTCATTTTTCAAACTTAATCACATTTCTAATTGGTGTAATACATCATGAATCTGAATGATACTTGGTTGGTCGTTAAAGAGACACTGGACACACATTCAAACGTTGACGCTACTGATCAAATCTCCAAGAAACCAAGCGTTTGGAGAAGCTTTAATATCTATTAAGTGTGTTTTATGGATGAAAAGTATTGGTAAAGCATTTATAAGAGCAGCACGAGAAACGAATCTACAGCACTAGAGCTCTATCAATAGAGTACAACAGACATGATGATTTCGTTCAAGTGTAAAAGTTCCTTTAAAAGCGTCAGCCAAAAAACGTATTTTTAAGCAAAACACCTACGGTTAACATGTATTTAAGAAAAATGGTAGGAAATATTGATTTCCTCTAGGAACCCACCCTTCAGGCGTAGGCTATTCCACCAACATTTAAAGGCCGTTTTTTGTTGTAAGTTTCCAGTAGTTGGTAATGTTAAAGGATATAATTACTGGAATAATTATGTCTTTTCAAGCGTTTTACGACCCCAAAAGTTGGGTTTATGCCAGAATAGAGAGGCCCTAATTGCAAGGCTCGGAGCATCACCTCAGGGGAGAAGAGAGACACTGAAGGGGTGGGGCGGGGTGAGGCGGGATGGGGCGAGGCGAGGCGGGGTTGGGGCGAGGCGAGGCGAGGCTGAGAGAGTCGTGGCGAGACGTAGCGAGGCGGAGCGAAGAGTGGCGAGGCGGGGCTAGTCGAGGTGAGAAATGGCGGGGCGAGACGGGGAGGAGTGAGGTGGAGACAGGCGAGACGAAGAGGACGGGGAATGGTGGAAAGTGACGAATAGGGAGGAGAGGATGGTGAGGGAATGAGAGGCAAAAAGGGGAGAAGGTGGGGAGGAACGGAGCGGAGAAGGGAGTAGAGGGAGGAGAATGATGGGAGAAGTAGAGGGGAGGAGAGTGAGAGGGCGGAGCAGGGGAGAGGGTAGGAGAGGGACGGAAAGGCGGAAGAGAGACCGAGAGGAAGAGATGGATTGAAAGGGTGGAGGGTCGGGGAGGAGAGGGGTGGAGACGGGAGGAGATGGGATGAGAGGGGGAGAATATGGAGAGTGGCGGAAAGGGGGAGAGGGACGCCGAAGCCCTTTGGGCCCTATGTGTGATGCTCAGCTTGTGTGGGCACACGCTATTAGGGGCCCCCGCAGGATCAGGCCAAGGCTTCTCTCTAGTTGCATCGACCCACGCGCCATTATCCCCGATGCAGCACTCCACAATCAAACGCATCTGCTGCTATAAAATCATTATGCAGGCAACAGCGCCTTTTGATGTGGCAGCATTGCGGCTACTTCCGGGAAGCCCTTGTAATTACAGAACACAAATGAATAGACATATATTATGTTAATGAATCGTGAGTAAGTAGTCGTTTTTGAAATGCTTTGTAACACCTTGTATAATTACTTAAGACTGAATTACTCAAAAATCTGAAATTATAACTCTCAGTTTAGATTTGTTTGATGCGCAATTTTAAGGGGACCCGGGAGTTCTACGTTAAGCCATACTAACATAAGTATATTTTCCTCTTTCCTTAATTGGTTGGTGATTTTGAATATTTTTCTGTAGTTGAAGAGCACCTTTTTATACGTTTTGACATTCTTTGTTTAACTATTTTGTGATGCTTGCTCTGGAAAATGTTTTTGAATGATCATAGGTGTGAAAATTGCAAAATTGATAGCTCAGATACACACAGTAGGTAATGTGTAAAAAATGAATACAGAAACACCACGTCAAAATGTGCAATTTAAATTACTTTGAAATTTTCAATTAAATTGGTTGGTTCCTGAGAAAAAGATATTTATGTAGCAAAAAATGTATTTTGTGGAAATTTATGAAAAACCAGAATTTTAGTTTCTATCTCCTTTTGTTACATTCGATTATTACATTGTTCATTTGTTTCAATGTTGATGGCAACACGCACAACAATAAATATAAAATTCTTAAAAAATATCTGCCGTAACAGAACTCAAAATATTTATAACAAACTGAAGACAAATCACGGCACGGTGACAGCTCATCAGGCTAAAGAATACGAACATCCTGACACTGAACGTTTAAAAATTTGTAAAAAATATTTTGGACGCTGAAACAAGCAAAATATGTGTATTTCCTGACAGATGAAAATAGGGCTTTAGAATAGAAGAATAGAGAAAATTGAAGAAAATTATTTTTTTGAACTCCAGGGTCTCCTCTTGTTACATTCAATTGTCACATTGTTACAATGCTCATGGCAACACACAACAACAGACTTAAAATTTACTAGTTAAAAAATTATCTGCCGGCAAACTGAAAACGCAGCACGGTATGGTGACAGTTCGTCAGGCTAAAGAATTCGAACATCCTGATACCGAACGTTTACAAATTCAAAGTTGAAAGAAACAAGTAATATCTCTCTTTCTCTCTCTACCTCTCTCTCTCTCTCTCTCTCTCTCTCTCTCTCTATATATATATATATATATATATATATATAGATAGATAGATAGATAGATAGATAGGTAGATAGGTAGATAGGTAGATAGATAGATAGATATATCCATGTAATCAGGTAGAGCGGGCGACATTTCAGCGCCGACTAATAGTATTAGCAGTGACGGGAGGTTGGGAGATCCTGCAAGCATTAATTAGGAATATTTAGAGAATATTGCCATTAAGTCAGGGGTCAATGAGACCGAGTAAGCACCACTCTGTGTAATTATGAATGACGGTGATCAAATGAAATGGGAAGGAATATAAGAAATTTAGACATTGGTGGTTTGTTCTTTTTATGTAATGATAACAGTGTTCGTATTACCAGTATCATGTTCTTGAATGATATGTGTTCCTAATCGTTTATGACATCTGATTCATTTTGGTCTTTATAATAAATTATTTTGGCAAACAACTAAAGTGTTTGAATGTTTGTATCGCTACCCTGAGCCCATTCACGGAAAAGTCACCTGTCCCCCTGCGAGAAAGTACGTGCTGTTTTAGTACCACTAGTTTTAATTTACAGTATTCTTTCCAGGCAACTTCCCGCGGTTGAATCCACGACGTCTCAGTTTTTACGAGCTCGTAAATTGACATGATATCCAATTGATTGACACCTTCTTGTGATTTTAGAGGAGTCAACGTACACTGCAGTGGGCTCAGGGCAGTCAATTAATATTATAGTGACTTTCAATTTATTCCAAAAAGTGTAATCGAGTTCTGAATCGAATAAGGAAACAAGATGAAACAAAGACTATTTCAAATTATGCGGTACTGATTAAATTATGATATCGATTTAAAGAATCATTTCAAGCACTTGCGATGTTCTCAGACGGTATTTATAACATTATCGATTTCTGTGGCTAGTTTCCTCCTACTGCGTCATATGATTGATAAAGTATTTGTCCGTCTTATAATTCATATACAATGTTTCGTTGTGAGATCTGCTTCATCCCTGTTGCACTTTGGCTAGCGTATTTAGCGTATTAAAAACGTTCTCTGAAGCACTTTAAATAAATAACATAAGAATAAAATAATAACCTAAAATACGTTGACATTTATTTTTAACAATACACATTTATCTCTAATTCACTCCATGGAACACTACTTTTTTATTCTTACAATATTGGTTATTTATTATGGAAGTAGAATTTATTATGGAATATTTTTCACATAACCTCAAAAAATTAATAACCTGTGTCTGCTTGGAGAGAAGGCTAGTGGTCTGGCGCCAACGATATAGACAATTTGCTATACAACAACGTCTTGAGTGCTGTCCCGTCAGAGGCCAACTCCACCTCTATCAATTATAATTGATCTGATTAAAAAATCTGATGTGATGAAGTAAAATGGACGACAGATTCGGTTTCAGCGACCCCAGAAACATACAGGTAACATGATATGACCCCTCGGTTAGAAATATATTTCATTTTTTATATTTTTATGTCAAAGTATGGTTATGGTTATGTCAAAAAATGATGCGATGCAGTAAAATAGACATCGGATTCGAATTCAGCTACACCAAGAAAGATGTAGAAAACATGGGCGGAGCCCCAGTTACGAACACATTTTTTGTGTGACTGTAATTGTGGTCATAGGAAAACGCCGAGAATTTTTTGATATTTGCAATTTTCGAAAAATCAGAATTTCCAACGAAAATGAGTTCTGCGCCATTCTCTTAAACACCTTTTACACTATCCAACAACAAAATCTAATAAAAAATGGTCAATCTTTTTTGAAAATATCCCAGGGAATTGATGAAAAACACCTTAAAAAATCAAAAAACCAATTAATTATTAAAAAATCAAAATTAAAATATAGGTTTCAAATTAAAGAGCCACGACAACATCCAGATCGCTTGGGAAAATCGGCTGAACGGTTTAGCCTCCAGCGTTGTTCACAGACGGACAGACCAACGGACATTTTGCTGTTCTTTGATTTTTTTGGTTCCAAAGACCCACAAAGCATGGATTGGGGCTACACCACATGATAGAGGATTTTTACTTTCTCGTTACCGAGTAGAGAGAAATATATGTTATGTTGTGAGAAAAAAACGTGAATTTTTGGCAGAAAAACTCTTATTACAGCGCCCTGGTAACAAAAAGTTTATAAATCCAGATGACAAATTTAGAAAAAAAATCCTCTAACAAGTAGTGTAGTCCGAATTCATATTTTGCGGGTCGAATGACGGCAAAACGTCGGTCTGTTAGTCGGTCTCTCTGTCCGTCGGTCTGTCTGTCCGTCAGTCTGTCTGTCCGTCAGTCTGTCTGTCCGTCAGTCTGTCCGTCAGTCTGTCTGTCCGTCAGTCTCTGAACAACGTCTAAACCGCTCAGTCGATTTGCTTCCAAATTGATATTTCCCAATCGTCTGGCTAGTGTCACGATTTCTTGAATTTGAAAGCCATATTTTAATTTTGGAGGGTACTTTACATGAAGCCCCCGGGACATTTTCAAAAAAAGAATGACTCCACCGTTTTTGATTAAATTTTGTTGTTGGATAGTATCAGGGACGTTTAAAGGAATGGCGCAGGTCTCATGTTAGTTAAAAAAATGATTTTTCGAAAATTGAATACGTTCAAAAGTTCTTCCTACAACTAAAACATTAAAGATAGAGATTTTTCCCCTCAGTGAAATCTATTCCTTAAAGATAAGGTTTGATATAAGGTCTCGTACGATTTTTCGAAAATGTGAGTACTTTTTTGTGAACACGCATAATTTTGCGTGAAAATACGGGCGAGAAAGTACGTGCTAAAAGTACCACTACTTTTTTCTAAATTTAGCACGGGATTTACCAACTTTTTTGTTACGAGTGGCCTTAATAAAAGTTTTTCTGTCAAAAATTCGCCGTTTTTTCGCGCTGCATAACACAACTTTCTTTCTATTCTGTAAGCGGTAGCGAGAAAGTAAAAATTCGATGATAGAGGTACTGTAACATTATTGGCAATCGGTTTTAACCTTGAGTGAATAAAATAAACTTTCATATATCTGTAATGATATCATAAATAAACGACCTTCAGTTTCCTCGTTACTGGCCCAAGATAAGCACAATTAAGTTAATTCAATGAGTATCTATTTTCAATTATTGAAATTTGTACACTTCTCTTATGAATATATCCCCTTTCGGACACGTGTATTTCATCCTTTAGCAAAATAATTCAAATTGATACGTTTTTCAATGTTTATTGTTCCGAATAAATACAAAGCAATAATTTCCGGAAGCGACAATGAAAATATTGAAATACAATCAGTGAGAAAGCGTTTGTTGTATTATAAAAAGGTTTCATTTCACGGTTGTTTACAATAACTCTTCTTCTTTATTTGGGTAATTGCCACTGAATTTAGCGAGTTTACCAGTAGTGGTAAATATAATGCAGCACTCGTTTAAGGATTAGCAATTGCATATCTGAAAACTTCTTTGGAAGAAAAAAGAGAAATTGACACAGGTTAATGGTATTGGCAACGTCCTCGAAGAGCATGGCCGCATTTGAAAATCTACTACTCCATTGGTCTCAATGGGAGCTTTGACGGCCACTCTAGAGTGATATATCGATTCTGGACGTCCCAACGTCCTCTTGGATAGTCGATGAGTCAACGCCTATTGCATGGGAAAGAAGTGCTGGACTGCAGCTGGAAGCCGGCAATCGGAGGTCGTATAGTACAGACGACGTCGTTTCTAATGTTGTGACATTCTAGTCACCATCGTTGAAAGTCCTTCATCTTTGTTTTCTGTATAATGTATTCGACGTGCTTGAAATTTTTAAATTGACCTATTTGAATGCACATATTTTTTCTAATTCATAAGATTGTTTTTGACAGTACTCATGCCGGAATAATTCCTACAGAATTATTATACACAGTTTTACACTATATGAAAGCGTAAAACTTGTTCATAATGTTGTTCTATCTTCTTCTGTCTCTTTCTTTGAATAATGGCACATTGATTTTTCCAGCACCTTCATGTAAAATGAATGCTTCTTATTTTACACATTTGTATGCGTGAAGCAGCCACATAATCAGTTCGCCTATGATTTGTTTTTAAACGTTCGTCTATACTGAGGGAAACAGACAGTGTACTAAGCGGGGATTTCTTTTCACGACACTGTTGATGAATATTGAATACAGAGGGCCTTAAAATAAATGTTACCAACTTTCAGAGCACGTAGGAGGTTTGAAGTTGATCACTTTTTGCAAGTGAACATTTGATGGAAAATTTCATATAACGAAGTTAAGCTTATGGCATGTACCTCTCAAGGATAAGGAATTCACTGGCGTTTCTCAAAGGCATGAAATGTCTTTTCATCAGATCATGCGTTACCCATCGTCATCACACGATTCGTCGCTTACTTATGAGAGTCAAATGTTACACTGTTGTATGAGAATTCCCAGCACATGTTCATTGGCAAAAAGTTATCATCATCTTCTACTTCCCTTACATGGCTCGTTCTGCTGGTTCATCCCGAACATTGTGAAAGAGCCTCGTGGAAAGTGACCGAGCATGAAGTGACCGAAAGTGACCATCGTCAAGTGCTGCGAATAATGAGGAGCAGTGAAAAAGCACATCCTCGCTGGTTGAAACGTGGTTAGGATTCATGAAATGGCCTTCTGGAAGTGAGAGAGATTTTGGATTGCCGAGTACTCCTAAAACTAATGAGGATCAGTGACAACACACACCTTTGCTGGTTGAATCGTGGTTAGTATTTCTAACAGAGCCTTTGCATTGCCGAATGCTCCTAACATTAATGAGGAGCAGTGACAACTCTCATCTTCGCTGATTGAATCGTGGATAGGATTTATGAAACAGCCTTTGTATTGCCGTATCCTTGTGAAAGTAATGAGAAGCAGTGACAACACACATCTTCACTGGTTGAATCATGGATAGGATTTGTGAAAGAGGCTTTGCATTGCCGAATCCTTCTGAAAGTAATGAGGATCAATGACAACACACATCTTCGCTGGTTGAATCGCGGTTAGTATTTCTGACAGAGCCTTTGCGTTGCCGAATGCTCCTAACATTAATGAGGAGCAGTGACAACTCTCATCTTCGCTGATTGGATCGTGGATAGGATTTGTGAAACAGCCTTTGTATTGCCGTATCCTTCTGAAAGTAATGAGAAGCAGTGACAACACACATCTTCACTGGTTGAATCATGGATAGGATTTGTGAAAGAGGCTTTGCATTGCCGAATCCTTCTGAAAGTAATGAGGATCAATGACAACACACATCTTCGCTGGTTGAATCGCGGTTAGTATTTCTGACAGAGCCTTTGCGTTGCCGAATGCTCCTAACATTAATGAGGAGCAGTGACAACTCTCATCTTCGCTGATTGGATCGTGGATAGGATTTGTGAAACAGCCTTTGTATTGCCGTATCCTTCTGAAAGTAATGAGAAGCAGTGACAACACACATCTTCGCTGGTTGAATCGCGGTTAGGATGTGCGACAGATCCTTTCCACCGCCGAGGGCCTCCAAGGGCAAAGCGGGCGCGGGGCTCCTGGGCGCCGGGCGCTGCGCGAGGGGCGCTGAGCGCTGAGCGCTGAGCGTGGCTGTGTGCGCAGAGGCTGCGCCGTCGGGTGCGCGCGCGGGCGCCCGCGCGGGCGCGCCGCCCCCCTCCGCCAGGATGAGCTTCTTCAACTCGCTGCAGCAGTACGTGACGAACAGCGTGGCGAGCCTCAGCCTGAGCCCCAAGCGCTTCTCGCTGAGCCGCGAGGGCAGCGGCGAGGGCGGCGGCGTGGGCGGCGGCGCGGGCGGGGGGCCGGCGGCGGGCGCGGGCGCGGGGGCGGGGCCCGCGCTCAGCCCCGGCCTCAGCCCGGGCGCGCCGCCGCCCAGCCCCGGCCGCAGCGCGTCGACGGGCGCCGTGTCGCCGCACGGCTTCCCCAAGGTGGTGCCGCCGCCCGGCACGTGCGCGCCGCCCGGCGCCGCCGCCCGCGCGCTGTCCGCGCGCCGCCGCACGCTCGACTGCGGCGCGTCGCCGCTGCTGCCGCTCGCCCCCGCCGCCGGCGGCCCGCCGCGCCGCCTGGGCTCCTTCCGCAGGCAGCCGCACGCCCCCGCGCACGCCGCCGCCGCCGGCCTGCTGCCGCACGCCGCGCACGCGCCCAAGCTCGTCTTCTGCAGGCGCCGCCAGTCCTGGCCCGAGGTGGACCAGCAGGCCACGTCCGGGTAACGTACCCGGGCACCACCCTCGCCCTTCCACGCTTGTGTGTTTCAGATCGGAAATGGACGTTGCAATTGACAACCGAACGTCCATTTGCACCATTCGACATTCTACGGATTTGTCGTTATCACCACTGTACTAGAAGGAACAGCGACAATAATAACAACTAAAATAATTTACATAAAAATTTATTCGATATTAGTATAATATATCTATGTGTGAAATAAAAAAATCCTGAAACCTTAGCTGCCTTACAACATAAGCTCTGAGAAATATTAAAAACTGTTTAAAAAATTAAAACTATATCTTACCTCTCTTCCCTTTCACAATATAAGAGTTATTTTAATAGTTGAGTAATTTAGGTCTTCTGTGTTACCTGTGTAATGAATTACGTGATAATGGGAACGGGAGCAAAATGTTTAAAAATGTGGAACTTTAATTTGGTTTCCGGAGTCACAATTTTTATTTTGGTGTGCAACAAAACTGACGCAAGTTAGGTATATACTGAGCACAGCAGGTTTCCTGGCTACCATGCTCGTCCTTCAGGGACTCATACTCCTGGAAGGAGACATAATGCCTCGTGGAGATAACGGCGATCTATCGTTTTCAAGTTAGGTCAGGCATGCGGCGATGATTCTGAATCTTATGAAAGTTTGTGACGCGTCATGAAAAAAGTCCGTAAAATGTCAGAGAAATAAAAGCGTAATTAATTATTTTGCGTTGAGAAATAACTTAATGGTCAAACGAGTTCATAACACGAATTATTATTGTTAGATAGCTGTTATAAAAACTTCATCAGATTCATTTATTTACTAAATCCACGAACCTGCGCAATTTCGCAAAGCCCTAAAGGCATTCGCCTGAATGAAAAACAAGCACCGTCCCACCGTCGTCGCTTTGTAGTGAATGTCCCACGCGAGCGGTTGCCAAGCGCTGTTTCCAATGAGGCTTCGTTTGCGTGCAAAACACAAAGGCGAAGCGAGAAGCCACCTTTACTGTCGCCCATACCCATGCCCGCCCCGCCCACTCCTTTCCGCTCTCTCAACTCCGGATTCACCGCCTCCCCCGCGCCTGGACCTCACTCTCACTCTCGCCCTCGCCACCGCCCTCACCCTCGTCCTCGCCCTCGCCCACACTCTCCCCCTCGCCCTCGCTCTCGTCATCTCCCTCGCCCTCGCCCTCGCTCTCACTATCACTCCTGCCCTCGCTATCGCCATCGCCATCTCCCTCGCCATCTCCCTCACCATCGCCCTCGCCATCGTCCTCGCCATCGCCCTCACCTTCTCCCTCACCCTGGCCCTCGCCCTGGCCCTCACCGTCGCCCTCGTCCTCGATCTCGCCCGTGCCCTCGCTTTCGTTCTTACTCTCACCCTCCACAATGTAGCTTCTCGGGCACCTATCTCCCTCCGCAACCCGTCTCCACCCTCACTTTCGCCCTTCCCCATTACAGACCCCGGCTCTAATCTCACTCTAATCCCCGACCTCTCTCCCATCGCAGTTTTGCCTCCGCCCTTCCTTTTCGTCCTGCGCTCCTCAGCGCTCTCAACTCACTCGGCCCTGCAAACAATTGCAGCTTAATTGCACCGCTCGGTTGGTGCGCTCCATTTTTTTTTTTTGCCGTTGTTGGACAGAATATACACAACGGCATACATTCACATGGTCAAGTCCCGTCATAAGATACCCTAAAGAGAGCGCATCATTTCATGTATTATTTGTTAGGGGCAACGATAATTAACATTAAATAAATAACAAATTATATTAAATAATTAACAAATTATGTTTCTAGAATTTACAGGAAAATTATAAAGATGAGATTAGAAAACTTAATCAAGGATGTTGAAGAACAAAATAGTTTTCGAGAAGAAAGATCTTGCATTGATGGAATATTTTGCCTTCGTCAAATAATAGATAAGAGGCTGGCACATAATTTAGAGACACATATGGTTGTTATAGATCTCACAAAGGCCTATGACAATGTTCCATTGGAAAAATTGTGGGAACTTCTCAGACATCAAAATATAAATATACAATTAATAACAGCAATTCAAAACCTGTGCAATGATGACAAGCTGCATCAAAATTGGAAGAAAGGTAACGAATCCAATTAACATCTCTAAAGGTCTGAGACAAGGATGCTGTATAGCACCTACTCTCTTCAAAATATATTTAAACGCTGCTCTTGAAAATTGGAGAGGTAAATGTCGAAACATGGGGATAGAAGTTGACAATGATACATTTTTTACCCTTCACTTCGCTGAAGACCAGGTTATTCTTGCCGAAGATGAACAAAATTTAGATTATATGCTAAGAAAGTTAAATGAGGAATATACAGTTTGTGGTTTAACTATGAATCCACTGAAAACTGAATATGTTGCGGGAGCACTGGAACAACATCATCTCACCTTTTTACGATACTCTTCTCTTGTTTATCTCTTAACTTGTTTATTTCTAGCTGTCCGAATATTGGCGAAAGTTGAATGACTGTTAAAAGTAAAAAAAAACACCAGAACCTTTAGATAAAATAAAATTATTAATATTTTTCTAGCTTTATTCTATTCTAAATAAAATTCTAAATAAAAGAATTATGTAAAAATATCTCTCATTAAATTCTATAAAAAATGAAGCAAAAAAATCCTGATGGATGTTAATTATTTTATCAGATGGTTCGAAGAATTTAACAATACGGGTAAACAAATTTCACATTATATATTATATTCGATCCACATTAAGTGTGAAATATACTTTCGTTAGCTAAACGTAATAGGTTTTTGGCTTAACTCCAACAAAAAATTAAATAACTTTCTTAACTGATGCTAAAAGATCTCGATTGTATTTATAACGTTGCGTTTTATTTTCGGACACAATTTGTGTAATGTATCGTGAATGGACACTTTTATACTCGATAATATCACACTGCACAATTTGGATTGGTAGTTAAAAACTGGTATATCCTCTTTGGTTTCCAAACAAAATGAAGCGATTATTGCTTTTGCAGATTCCATCTTCTGTACATCGCTTCTTGTTTGCAGAAAAAACATTAAGGAGTGCCTACATGGCGCCCAACCACGCAAATTTCTTGCATTCAGCAGAAGCCATCATATATGCCGGGAAAAGAGTGGAAACTTTGATAGAGATGCAATCATTGACCTCTAAATATTAATAGAATAATAAACTATTGGTGCTACAGAATGGCACGAACTTTCCCGTATTAGTTTTCTATTTCTTTGGTTCTCCGCTAGCTATTTGGAATTGCCACATACTCTTGCCAGCTGCCATCTATCACCGCCAAAAGTACATTTTTTTCCATTTTCTTAATTTTTTGATTTCCTATTGGTAGAACGGAAACATTAATTTTAGAATATCAAAGAACACAAAAACCTAGTCCTAAATGGCAATTTTCTTTTAAAAATGATGTGCCGTTTTTAAGAAAGTTGCGATTTAACGCTACTAAAAATGCGAAATTTGAAGCTCATTTTCACAGAAAATTTTTGAGTTTTCAAAATACTTTATGTGAAGTTACTTTAAGCACTTACACCAACAAATATAATAATGTTTGCAAATTGCTGGTAATGTGCATATTAAAGATGTGAGAGATCTTTCAAAAAATATATTTATGTAATTTTTTAAAAAACAAAAAAATAACTCAAAATAAGCTTTACGTCATATCAAAGAGTGTAATTAGCACTTTCAATTACAAAAGTTTGAAGAAAAAATTTGCAGTCATATATGAGTAAATGGTATTTGAGCGTTTCTGAAATTGTGGAATTTATAGCTTCTTTTCACAGAAAACGGTTGTGTTTTCCAGAAACTTTACTTGACATTATTTAATTAATGACTTGACATTAATGACGTGAGAGACAAGTCAAAACAAATTACATTTTTCCGATTTTGAAAAAACAAAAGAATAGAGCAATATGGCGTTTCGTCATCTCATAAAATACAATAGGCACTATCCCTACCAAAAGTTTAAAGAAAAAATTTGGAGCCGTTTTTGAGAAAATCTTGTTTTTGTAATTTTTTAAAATTGCACATATTGCACGCAATATTGCGCGAAAACTACTAAAAGTTCCAAAACAATGCACATGACCTTAATGAAAGAACTCACTTTGGACAACAAATATTATTTGAAAGAAAAAGCTCTTATCTTCAATTTTGTAGTTCCAGATTGACGCTGAAAAAATTTTAAACTTTTGAAATTTTCGAAAATTCAGAGTTATCCGCGAAAATTGGACCTATGCCACCTTATAAGTGTATTTTACTCTATTCTTACAAGAAATTTAAAGAAAAAATTTGGAGCCTTTTTTGAGAAACTTTCGAAAATTCCCGGGAGGCTTTATGTAAAGTACCCCCAAATTTTACAGAACCCTTTTCAAAATCTCAAAGCTTCAACTAGAATCAGATCGACCGAGGAATATTCATTTTGGAAGAAATCGTACGTATGGTTTAGGCGCTAGCTGTGTTCACAGACGGACGGACAGACGGACAGACAGACAGATGGACGGACGGACAGACGGACGTTTTCCTTTCAATTGGTTTTTAAGTATCAAGGACCCACAAAACAGAGTTTTTGGCTACCCCACGTGTTAGGGGAAATTTTTCTTAATTTAGCAACTGGTTTTATCCACTTTTTCGTTATCACGGCCCGGCAATGAATGTTTTTCCGCCGAAAATGGGCCATTTTTTTCGCGCAGCTTTATATAACTTTCCGTATACTTCGTATATCACTCCGTGTATATGTATAAGGGAAAGTAAAAATATGAATAAAGAAAAAATATACGTAGTTCATTTGCTCTTCTACTTATTTTTCTCCTATGTTCTTCTTTTTCTACTCGTTAAGACTAGCTAGGAATCAGAAATTTATTTTAGCTCTTCACTGTTTGATGCTTTCTATTGCTTCCTTTTCTCTCTTTCTTTTCTATAGTCATTCATACTTTTCCTTTTTGTTTTATCTGCTCTAGTTGTTAACATCTTTTCCTATCTCTTCTGCCTCTCGATCCTCCATTGTTAACAGCTTCCTTCTAAACACTTCTTTTTCTTTCTCTCTTGTTAATATTTACACTTTCCAAATGTTTTTTATCTCTTGAAATATTTTGTGATTGACTTCGTCTCCCTAATGCAGATGAAAATCTTGTTTTTTAGTGCGTACACTTTTTATTTAATTTTAAATTACGTAAAAATCCAGAAATACTTAAATATATTTTCGCATTTTATGTTATTAAGTAAGTGTCGTTATTTGTATTATTAAATAAGAGTATTTGTTAAAAGCTAAAACGATCGCAAATGCGTTTCCTCATCGTACCAGCAGCCGACTTCATTGCACGCAATCGACCAATGGACGCCACCCCTCGCGGATTGCGTAAGGAAGTAACGAAGTCCTGATTCAGTCTGGAGAGAGCTGCCGCCCAGTGCTTGGACCGGGCGGCTGGGCGTTGCCATGGCGACGGTGAGCGACCCCTGGCAGAGGCAGACGGGCGGCCGGCGAAAACAGCAACGGCGCGGCGCGGCGCGGCGCGGCGAGACTGCCGCCGCGCCGCCTCCAGCTCACTCCGCCATCGCCTCCCCGGGAAGCAATGCTTCACTCCGCTGGGACATTCGCCACCGAGCACAGTGGAACATGGCTTCCCTGAGCAATTATGAATCGATAAATGAGGACTTAGATGATTCTAATGAACAGGTGGTTGTATACTCGAAGATTATGGAAAGAAGTCAATTGTGGACTGAACATATGGTACACCATATATCGAGAATGGATGGTATTGGAAGAAAAAGAAAACAAGACCACAAGTCACATACCCAAAAACAGTTAAATGTTCTTAAAAGACAATAAATGGATGTATGGTAATAAATTGCCATTAACAAGACCCAGTCCCACAATAAGTCGTAGAAGAAGAACGCAGTATGTATTTACTTTGGCCCTCCCCGCTATAAGCCTGAATAAATTTGAACACCTAGACGCTCCACACATTTGTGAACCCTACAACAAATTACAAAAGAACTTTAAAATATTCTTGCGGCATCAAAGATTGAAACTTTCATAATTTTTCAACACGAATTTTCTTTTATGTCGAATGAAAAAATTAAAACAATACTACTGGCTTTCCCCGTTTCATTTTAAAAGACTTTTTAGTTTATTTCCAAAGAATGACAGTAAAGTAAACGGAACTGCCAATAAAACAGAATAAGTTTCCGTTAATACAGAACTCAACATAAAACACTAACACAGTGTTCATTCTACAGAGTAAGATTGCGCGGATTGGCCGAAAAACGAAGTTACATAACTTCGTAAGAGACAGTCGTAAGCGCCAACCGACCGCGTTCAAGTCAACCCTCGGAACCCGCAGAGCTTCTAGTCGTGAAGGCGACATCATTTATCACACTTCTTTCCGTCGCTTCCTCTCAGCAGCGATGCAAGTTTTATCGCGAATAGAGGGAATTTCACAGGCCACGGTTTGTTGCTCCGTGACACGTGTCTCCTCTCGCGTCTCGCCTGGGGCGCCTCTCGGACGCCGTCAACAAGAGAAATGCGTCGCCCGCAGGGAGAGCGACGGTGGTGACCGGCGGGGTGCGCGATGATGAAAGACGTGTGGGCACAGTGGACCAGAACCGAAGATAAAAGGAAAAGTATGATTTTGTTAAAGTTATGTTTTAATTTGATTTGTGTGTTTGGAAAAACGCTTACGGGGTCACTGAATTTTTATATGATGGCAAATTGCAAACGTTCGTAGTGGTTTATTCAATATGGAAGAAATGCATTTTGTTACTAATTATTAATCATCCTTTTGGTTCACCGAATGAAAACATATGACAAGATTAACATCAATGTAGGAATTGTAATAAGCTGGCATTAAAGTAGAAAATACAAAAAAGCATTATTCATTTTTTCTTTATTACGTTATAAATAAATTGCATTTAAAGCTACAAAATGAAGTAAGTGTCAAGTAATCTTTGATATTCCTATAATATCAAAATAAGCTGAAATTGTATAAAGTGATGGTAATAACTTGCGGACATTGTGGGTGTTCAATCTGAACACACTCTACCAACATGATGAGTAGAAAGTGTGCTGAAATGAAATTTCTTGGATTTGTTGCACATGTAACAAGAACGGATCATACTCAAATGAATGAATAATAAATTCCCTAAACGTCTATTGTCTAAATGAAACAATAGCCGAAACAATGCAAAGAGTTGGCAGGTCATAGAAAACGTATGGGCAGAAACATCTTCTCATATAAAATTTTATTGTGTTGACCCATACAAAAGGAATGGTGTTAGGGAAGACCGAGATGTAGGTGGACAATTCAAGATTGAAAAAGAGTACGAAACGTGCCAAAGACGTAACGCTCGAAGAATAAGTTAGCAGATGGCACATCAGGTTGATTTGAGATTCTGGATCAAAACTGTTCTGAAGCCGGAAATTAAGCCTCATATTATAATTCAGCATCCCGAAGAAAATTATTGCTTTCAATCAACATTATTGCTGTAACACAAGTTTAATTTTTGAGACGATATCTTGAATCCGCTATCTTGAATTTTGAATGTTTGATAATATATTTTAAATCAGAATATTTTATTAAAATAATTATAATCAAGAAACTAATAAAGCCGTACCAAGATTTTTCCGTTTTTTCTTTCATTTTGAGCCACTGCGGTTGAGCAATACAGACGAACAGGCGCCGTTCTTTCCTTCTGAAAACACAGACGAATTCATCACTTACGTCGCGCCCAGGAAGGGGGAATGGGCCCTTTCACCACTGGAAGATACTGTTCTCGTTGCAATATGTTATCCAGAGCAAGAGAAGCAAACATTCTAGTTCCGATTTATTTTGTGCTTGGACTGTCTAGGAAGCAACCTGAATCCATTGTAAACAATTTGACATGAACATAATTCATGTTTTCGCATGGATGAGTATAACCAGCTAGTACTATGTAACCTTCAGAAAATATCTGTGAAGTCTAGGTGTTTTAAATGATCTAACTGCCGCTCTGAGTAGCACTGTCACTAATGATAGGGCCGTTGCCGTTGTACTGTAACCGGGGGTTCAAATCCTGTGGTAGGTTGGCTGCGGTTTCTATGCCTGAACACTTTATCACATCCTCATATAATGCATTTCCAACTATAATACATTAATCATCCATTACCAAAGTTACTCAAAGGTGATCTTCACAGACACCTCACTTTAAACTATTAACTGTCCGAAAACGCTCTACAGGGCAACTCATCCAGTCGAGTTGTGGAGAAAGGAAATCATCGATTATTCAGGAAGAATTAATTGAAAAGGTATTGGGATGAAGAGTTCATAACCAGTGGATCATATAAACAGGTCCAGTGACGTCTAATATTTTGGTAGAAGGGACTGTGATATCATGTGAATCCGTAGGGAAGGGTTGTAACCAAGAAGAGGGTTTTAGCGAACTGAACTATTTTTTTAAAATACACTGTGTGATGACTTTTTAACGCCATAAATGTTTAAAAAGAGAAGCTTCTAGTGTGACGTCATGGGTACTCACAGCGAACACAGACACGAGCTTTTATATATACAGTTATATTTACAACACAAATATGTACATTTAAATAGTTAAACTTTATACAATAGCTCTGATAGACCTACTATCCCCTGATAGCGGGAGCGGTCCAAATCAGATTGAGAATCGGTTTAATTAGTGGCACTCGCCACTCCTACATTCGAAACGCGCACAAAGCCAAGCTTCCGTGACCGGATGTCGCACTGTGACACAAAGTCCTTACAGGCGCATCAATCGGTGATGTGCCTTGATCGCAGGAGCGATCTAAACCGATTGATGATTGGTGTTAGACGTGGATCTCAACCACACCTTACTCGGAGGTCGCACACAGCATCACTCCTACGTGACCGCAGTCACCTCTGGGACACAAAGTCCCCCCAGGCGCGTCAACACGTGACTTGCCTCGCGAGCCCTGCTCGCCGCTGCACCGCCCTGGCGCAAATTTGTGCATCAGACCGAGGTCCTCACTCATTTTCCAGAACCCGCCCACTGGCCTAGTACACTTCCTTATATACCTGTCGCTCACGTGACCTCGTACGTCACGCCGCCTCCCCAGTTCTGCTCCTGCATACGGCCCGCGGTCTTCGTTCAGCCTTTGCCACGTGCTTTCTCTAGGGAACCTTTCTCTTCCTGCTGTGGCGAGGCGATTTCCTGTTGTTAATCCCTTTCCGCCCGTTCCAAATAGCTACCTCGAGGTTCGCTCGCTAATATGTTACATTAGACTACATTACGTCAAAAAAGTAAGTTTTCTGCAAATTTCTCCTCGACTCATTACGACGCTTATGCTCCCAACGATTTCTTGCTCTCTACATTTCACCATTTGTGTGCAGGTGTAGAAGTTACCAGAGGTTTCCTTTACATCAATTCTGTTTTGATAATATTAATATCATAAAAGAAATAGTAGTATTATTTAAAAATTCTGTCTTTCTGTCAGAAGTATTTAGATATTTCAAATATTCGACAAATTCGCTCAAATGTTTTTAGTTCTCCCAATGACCAAAATTGGCAATCAATCCTCCGTGACTTCTTCTCTGCGCTATGAAGAAAATTGGGTTTACGTTTTTTAAATTTATTTGTTCCTGGTAGGCACCCATGCTTTCAGGGGATTTAAATATAGTACCTATGACATGTGAAATTCACTGCACTGTATATTTTTGCCTGTTTAATTGTACTTAAGATAATTTTTCAACGATGTATACATGATAATAGTAAACTCCATTCTGATGATGAATTGGAATGGTACACGTCTGTTTTCTTAGAGTGACACCAGTGCGCCAAGCACTGATTTTTTGCTCATACTAGACGCAGCAGCTCTAAGAGGTAGACAGAGTCGCGGGGAAATTCAAGACCTGAGGTTTTCTTCGAAGTCCCATCCACAAGTGTCCATGCGCTTTAAGAGCTCGTTGAGCTCTTAACTTTTACCGACATGTCTTTCCGTACGTCGCATTCCGCTAGGTCCCCAACTTTCGGTCTCGCAGGATTCGTTTCGTCAAGTATTCAAAGAAGAATGCGTTTGTGAGTCACAAGAGCTCCAGAGGTAGACGTAGAAAGGGGGGACGGGATTCGCGAGGGTGGCGGGGGCGTCGGGGGTGGCGGGGGTGGCGGGGCCGCGGGGGCGATGAGGACGATGGGGCGATGGGGGATGAATTTGGGCGGTGGGGGCCTTGGGGGCGATGGGGCGATGGGGGCGGTGGGGGCGTCGGGGGCTGCAGGGGAGGAGGGGGCGGCACCAGGCGTGGAGAGTGGCGCTTTCGCCGAAGTGTCGCGTGGGGGCGCCCGCTGGCTCTCGCCGCTGCTCTTGTGCGACTGCGCGAACGCGGGGGCGGCGCCGCTTGTTACAGAGTTGGCGGGGCGCCTTCGCTCCGCCGTCGCTCGTTAGAGGGCGCAAGAGGGGCCCTCGGCCCTTCGATCCTTCGCCCTTTGGCGAGAGCCCTTGGGCCTTAACACTCGGCCATTGACCTGGCCCCCTCAGCCCTCCGTGGTCGGCCGCGGACCTCGTGCAGTAGAGGCCAGCTGACAGCCCGCAAACGCAGTTTATTGCCCTTTTTCTCCACGGCTTTCGACAGCATTTTCGTGCTCTGCTGCTTTTCCAAACTGAACCCTGTTTCAAAAAATAGACAAGAGCGAATTCAATTTATTCTTGACGTTGTTCACGATACAATGTACAGTTTATCTTCAAAGTAGTTCTGAGAAATATACTAGGCTATATGTTGCCTCAGGCGCAGTAACGTGACAATCGCATAACTGAAACGTATTCTAAATTCCCTTTTGGAATTTATTTCCAGAATGTACTAAACTCAGTACATATCGTGATTATATTAACAGCAATGAGCAGTTATTAAACGAAAGGTTGAGAATGGCGAGAAATGTTGAAGGCGAAGGCGAAGGCGATGTCGAGAGGTAGGGCGACAACAAGAGCGCAGGCGATGTTGACGGTGAGAACAATGTCGAGAGCAACGGTAACGCCGAGAGCGAGGGATTTGCAAGAGTGAGAGAGGTGTCTAAAGCGAGTTGACAGTGGTAATGTCGACAGCGATACAGAACGACAGAGTGCAAGGGCAAGAGCGGGGGCAATGGGATGGCTGAACACAATCGAAGTCGAAGGTAATGTGATGGCGGACGAGGCAAATGTTACAGCGGGAGCAAGGGGCGTGGGCAGGAGAGGAACAGGCGGATGTCGTGTGCTGGGCGAGAACCCCGAGCGGGGAATGGAGTGAGAGAGAATGAAATATGAGCAGCCCGTGCACATCAATTTAAAGCCATTCATCTTCCTACTTGGATCCGCAAGTGCTGATTATTATTTTTGATTGATGTTGTCACCACTACATTCGTCCATTTGGGCCGTTTTCAATATTCCCTGCGTGGGGATTTGCGAACCACGCTCTGCACGGGAGTGAATTATGTCCTCTACTCTCCGCCAGCGTTGCAGCGCTCGGGCGAATGCAGAGGGGAACCAGTCTGCGGCAGACCTAGAGGTTTCACTGGTACTTTATCAAATACATAATTACATAAAATATAGGCTTTCATAATATCTCCTTCACTAATGAGTTCTAAATATTGCGTAAGTCGTTGGAAAATGTTATATAGAATAGAATAGAATATTTATTTCGCTACTTAGGATACATGAAATAATTCCGGTGGTAGCGTTTTCTAATCAATTAATCTACATAAACTAAACATCAAACCACTACGTAAATACAACAGATATACAAAATGAACATCAAACAACATTACTGAATACAATTTTATAAGATTAATGTATTAACCCTATGCTAAAGCTAACTATCATCAGCTATCGTCAGATTCATCAGATTTGGACGAGAAACTTATAGGGTTTAATTACAAGCAACATACTTATACTATGTATGAATTCAATTATTATAATTTCATTGATTTATGAGCTGAAAACGTTTCATATTGACTACTACTCTTATGAGTAACTTACCACCAATGGCTCAAAAAAATTCATTCTGGATAAGAAAAACTTGATCCGAACATTTTCATTATCTCAATGTTTAATATACTTCCTTATTGCTATAAATTATTAGGCTTTTCTTGTGACCTCCGAAAAGTATGGTAGAAACTATCAAATACCTAATATTCTTTCGAAGAAAATAGTTGCAATCAGCTGATAGTTTTCAATAGTTTTGGCCAATAATTATTCCGGCCGTGAATAGATATGAAATTAATAATTAAAAATAATAGGTTAATTAATAATAATAGGATAAATAATATTTAATAATAAAAATAATAAATTGTAAAAATTATTATTATTATTATTATTATTATTATTATTATTATTATTATTATTTAACGGAACATGTCCAGTTCAAAAGATATTCCTGTCGAATTCTGTCAAACCATAATTTTGATGGGGTAGATTCCACATCACGCCAAGCAGTGAGTAGTAAAAGTTTTCTGTGCGCATGTCATGCCTTCAACCAGCGCTTCTGAAAAGTTACTTAACAATAGTTCTCGACAGGAACTAATGGACCGCGCCACCGAAGGAAGACTTTCTACATTCTTCCAGCTTAACCTCGCCCCTGCCTGACTACAGCCTCCGCCATTGCCCCGCCTCCGTCAGTCCCTCCGTCCGCCCTTCCAATTATTGTAAACAAATCAGTTTTAGTAAAATAGTTGCGCAACGCAAGAACACTGTGCATCGAGCTAATCTGTAACGTTGCAGTGGTATTCTTGATTCCATAATAAAATGTTGACATATGACAAGAGGACTTTAGGAAGCGACGCATAGGTCGCCAAAACAAAAGTCTGGGTTTTAGAGGGATATGATATGAACTTCGTCGAGATCTATGGATTTGTAATTGATTATTAGTAATTCCGGACGCGTCAATTACTGAGGTCATTACACCCGTAAGTATAGTCCATGCTTTTTCATCGAGAGGTGGGAGTGATCTTCCCCCTCTGAATAGCGAGATCCAGCGCCGACCTACCGTCGACTAGCGGGATTTTCCCCAACAAGGTATCTCCCACCAGCGGGACACCACCCCAGCTGGGACAAGTTCTAAGCCTCCGACAGGTCTCCCGGCTGTGTAGTAATGTAGTATATGTTATTGTAAGCGTGTGTGTGAGGAGTGAGGATAGGACAATAAAGAGGAAGGAGATCGCGCGCGGTCCGTGGCTTGTTTGTTAGGGTGCTACTCCGGCATTCGCCTGATGTTTACCGGAGAAACGAAGGAAAATTACCGATCAGAGCAGCTGACCTCTAGAATTCTCCTCCAAACAGCGATTGAATATGACCTAGCTGACAAACTCGTGTCGAAAATTCTGCCGCGCCGCGCCGTCGGGACTCGAACTTTGGACCTCCCGGTCAGAGTCAATGCAATGACATCAGTTGATACATTGAGCCGCATCTCCCGGTAAATGATTTTGTAAGAATTAGATTAAACTAAAATATATTGAATTGAATTTGAATCGGAAATGCACTACAAAATGATAGGTTGGGAAAGTACATTGTGTTGTAAGTGGTAATGGGTGAAATTGTTATTTCCTTAACATTTTATAATAATGTTATTTGAAAAGAAACATTTGTGAAAGAAATTTTATTGGAGGAATTCAAAAGTGCCCAGTTGGTGGAAAATAACTTCTAAAATATTATAAGAAGTGTATTTTAGTTAAAACAACTTATTTTTGAACTGGTTAATAATAAACAGAAGAGTGTATCCCGTGAAACATTACATCTCATGTCAATTCCACAATCTTCTCATGCCCATTTTATGCCAACTCACGTCCACCTCAGCCCTTGGAATGCTTGCATCCCATCCTCTAAGTCTGGCGTTCCCACTCGACTCACACCACACCTCCGATTCCTCCTCATGCTCCCCGCACACTCGTTTTTACCGTACCGTCTTTTTCTCTAATGCGCTTTCTTTGCTTGCTGGCCAGTTGCACCTCCACCCACCTGCGCCTCCGCGCCCCTTATGCTCCGTGCCCGCACCCCCCTCCTCGCCCACCGACACAATACTCTCGCCCACACCCCCCACGCTCACCCCCCTACAAAACCAGCCCCTTCCCCGAACCACCCGTACCTGGATACGTGGCTCAGGGCACACATGATGTCATTGCAGTGCCTCTGACTGAGAGGTCCTAGATTCGATTCCCGTTGGTGGCAGGATTTTCGACACTAGCTTGTCGGCGAAGTCGAATTCAGTCGCTGTCTGGGGGAGAATTTCAGCGGTCGGCTGTTCTGATCGGTAGTTTTCCGTGATTTCTTCGATTAACAGCAGGCGAACATCGAAGCAGTTCCCAAAGAAATGGGCCACGGACTGTGCGCGATCTTACATTCCTTTTCCTTGTCCTATCGTCACCCCTTACTTACAAACACACAAACATGCACTACACTACCGCACAAGCCGGGAGACCGGCCGATGGAGCTTGTCCCGGTTGGGGCGGTGCCCGCTGGTGGAAGATCTCGGCTAGCCGACGGCAGGTCGGCGCCGGATCTCGTCATCCAGCGGGGGAAGATCATCGCCACCTCCCGAGGAAAACCATGCACTTCCCGCGGGACCTTACAGGACTAATGACCTTAGCAGTTGACGCGCCAGGATTAACTAACAATCAATCACCCATCAATCCGAACCTCCCACGCCCACATCCCGCTCCCGCGCCTGACCACACCCCTCTCCAGCCCGCACCCCCAAACACTCACCCCTCGTGCTCCCCCGCGGCCTCCACCCGCCCCCCCCCATTCGCCCGCGCCGCGGTACCGGCTGCGCCGCAGAGCGGAGCGATTTAATTTTTCAGCAATCGCGGTCGGCCGGGTCGGGGCGAGCCGGGTGATAAAGCGCGGCAGCTGGCCGGAACGGGCCCCCGGGACGGGGCGTGGAGGCACGGGGCGGGCACGGGGACCGGCGCCGGGCGGAAGGGGCTGCAGCGGCCCCGGACGCAACAAGTGCCCCAGGGCGGGGGAGCAACAAGTGCCCCTTCCGCCGCCCCTCCCCCTCCCCTCCCACGGCCGGAATGCAGGCGTGATTGCCAAGGGGGTGACGTGTTGTGTGTTGGCTCGGTGCCAAGTAGTCGTGAGTGTTGCTCGGGCGGCGCAGATGGCGCTGCGGGGCGCGGGCGAGGGGGGCGGGGCGCGTGTGGGTCGCGTGTGCGGCTGCCGTGAGGGCAATAGCGTATAGACGCGCGGTTGCTCGTAAGAGACGTTGATGGCGCCTTTAGTGAGCGGATGGGGGATGGCGGAGAGAACGGGGCTTGGAGGCTGCCGTATACCGGGCTAAGTGGACAGGTGGACTCACGGCTGCTGTAATCAGTCTCACTATTGAGCGCAAAGATTGACTGTGAAGTAAATTATAATCATGTAATTAAAATTAGTGTAATAAAAGTACATTATAAAACAATGATGTAATGATAGGTATTAATACACGAGTATGATATTACGATACGAGCGAGGAACGAGCAAGTATCGTAAACTTTTCACGAGTATATTAATACCCATTACGTCGAGTTTCATACAGTACTTTTTCTACGACTTTTATAAGTTCAACTTTTACATTGAATCGTTTCGTGGCAGCATGCAGGGTTAATCCAAGTCCACCTGGCGGGCAGTTCCCTACCCATCGCAGGTGGCTTTGTTTTGCCAGTCCGTCTGCGAGGAGTACAGAAGTTGCCGCAATAATTCCGACGTCACCATTTTTGCCTTTTCCCTTATTTCTGGAGGTGTCAAGTCCATCTTTGATTCACTAGACATTTTAAACAAAACAAATGGCTGGTTTTTAAGAACAACCACAAGAAGCAACAAATAACCCAAAATGACTTGCGTTCAGATCTTAACCTAAGCAAATGTTATCTCCAATAACTACCACTGCGCTAGTCAAATAGGATCGAAGTGAAATTACAATCCATTTTAAATAATATTTCACGTTAAGAATGACTAATAATAACAGAAATTAAAACTGAAAAGCATCATATAATATTACATACAATTTTAATGTACACAATCAAACGAAACATTTACTATAAAGATTCTCAATAATTAATGAAGGGTCAATACTAGGTTTGTAAACTTCTCTGTGATTCGTCAAGAACCTAATCATAATCAAAACTGTTTCGTAATGAGTATCATTATGCAACGAGTTGCAGCCATCAAATGCCAGAATTACACAATGGGAGTAGAAAAAAGGAATAAAGATCGTGTAATTAAAATTATGTGTTCATGTAACCATGAAATAATTTATCATACGTATTACAATAATACTGTAAATGGCGTGGTTTTCACACGTTTGACTATTTTATTTTTTTGCTTATTGTGCGAGTACAAAACAGTTGTTGTTTTGTTTTCCAGTCCAATGGCACACACTGTTCCAACAACCCAAATGCCCACATCTGTACGTGTACTCGCACTAAAATGTGCGCTTCTTTGAAATGACCCCATTGCGTTTCTTCCACTCATTTTTGGAGGTTTCTATTTTATTGCTGACGGTCTCTTCGCATTTACTCGTTTAACTTTTCCTGGCAAACTGAAGAGGCATTTTCTTCATATGTTTGCGTTTGTGATATTTTGGCAATTCGTGAATGCTTTGCTGAAAGCCAACAAAATTTCATTTGACGAACGTAATAACGTTCTGAAATTAAAGGAATTATTCAGTTCATTTCTCTAAGGTTTATTCCTTTATGTACTTTTTGAATGTAATTTCCTTTTCGTGAACATTTTAATAATACCTCAAATAATATCAATTGAGAGCTATTGTGAATGAAACATATGCTAGTTCTATTGTTTTGAAAATGTATTTGACAATTACTTTTGAAATTAAGAAATAATGTACTTATTATCTGAAAGAATTAAACTAACTTTCCTCTGGTATGTTGCTTCTCAAGATACATATGCTTACATATTACTAATTGAAAATATTACTGTTAATATCCAATTCGTGTACCAAACAATGGAACGAGCAGCGTTGTTTTCACGAAATTAATCTAGCACAACAGTCAGTCAGGTTTTGCTTCAAAACTCCTTTTTTAAGTGTGAAAAATAGCGTAACGAACATACTTTTGTTTCAATTAAAACTTCCATTATGAGGAAAAACATTTTTATGGTTATTACACCCATTCTCCAATATCCCCAAACCTTCCCAAGGTCTCCTCGCAACACTCCCAGCCCATCCCAGCCTTGTCCTTTCCTCATTCCCACCTGCTCTTCGCTTGCACGTTGTTCTGCAGGCAACCTCTCTGTCCCTCCCATTCATGTCGACACGCGTCGTCCCGTTCCGCCTTTCCCCTTTCCTCCTTCTCGTCCCGCCCTGCTCTGTCCCGCCTAGGCCCGCTTCGCCCCACTCCACCCACCTCACTCCACCCCACCACGCCCCACCACACCACGCCATATCATAGCCTACTACACCACATCTCATCACACCACTCTACATTACACCACACTACATCACACCACATCTCACCTCCACTCACTTGCCAGTACCTCCCAACCGCGCCCCACCCGTCCCGCCCCACCCTCCCCGCTACTATTCACCCCGCTTCTATCTGCCTCCCGTTAATCTGCCCCGTTTCGTCCTGCCCCGCCTCTTCGTTCCCCGCCCCCCAAGATTCACTCCTCCCCGATCCACCTCCCCCACTGCACCTCTTCCTGCTCCGTCTCTCCCTTCCCCACTCGTCTTCTATCCGTAAACAGCGCCCCTCATCAAGGGATGGCTTATTTAATATGTCCGCCCGCGGGAGCATTTAAATTCATGCAGAACTTCCGGGCCGAAGCTTCGACTCTTAATTAAAATGAAAATCTCGCCCCCCACCCCCACTCCCACCCCCGCTCGCGCCTTCCGCCGGAAAATTAAATTGCAAATGAAAGGCGGCGGACGCCTTGCGCGTTCGCTACATTTATTGCGGCGGATCTCCAGAGCCGCGTGGGAGCTCCTCCAGAGCGCAGCTGCTCCGAGGGCGATGCTCTTCACACAACGGAAACTCATTTGGCTGCTTCGTTTTTGCGTTTCGATGGGCTCAGTCGTCAACAGCTTTCGTGTCGCACGATGACGTTTTTAACGTGATACTAGTGATGCGTTCTTTGTTATGACTCGTTCCGATGTTTTACATAACTAAATCGCTAATGTCAACCAAATTACAGTACTTGGTTGCCAAATTAAAAAATATTTTATTCATTTTTAATGAAAGAATTTAATTTGAACGAAAGCGCAAAAGAGTTGTATTCAAAATCCAGTACTGAACCGAGGAAGTATTACTGAGTGCCAATCTTCCGGACTAATCCATCACAGCACCTGTCCGGAAAATAACATGTTTTGGATAATCGAATGAACTATTCCACAGAACACAGAGTAAAACTGGCAGTGTAGAAATAAATAATTGCATTAGGTATCAGGTTTTCCAGTCTCGTCATATCAAGTGGCAAAGGAAACAAAGAAGGATCCGCAGCTCAGGCAAGTGCTGTACCACGTACAAACTGGTTGGTCCAGCGCGCATAGGCGAACCAGGGCGCTGACGGAATGGTATAAGCTCCAACACAGGCTGTCGGTTAAGGGCGGCGTATTATTACTGGCTAGCGATGAAGGAGTTAGGGTAGTGATTCCGCATAAGTTGCGACCAAAGGTATTACGCCTTTTACATGAGGGTCATTGGGGTATAGCCAGAACAAAGCAAGCAGCCCGCCGTTATTGTTATTGGCCAGGAATAACCAAAGATATAGAGGAGATGAGCAAGCATTGCGAAGCATGCCAAACTAGTCAGGCAGCGCCGAGAGCGGATTTAAGCTCATGGCCCCAACCCTGCGAGCCGTGGGACCGCATACATGTAGATTTTGCGGGTCCTTTCTTAGGGCATATGTGGTTGTTAGTAGTGGACGCATTGTCAAATTATCCGTACGTGATGCGCATGCAACACACAACTGCACCACATACAATTGATGCTTTGAAGAAAGTTTTCGTAACAGAAGGCCTCCCACGAGTATTGATCTCCGATAACGGCCCGCAGTTCATATCAGCGGAATTTCAAAAATTTTGTAAAAGTAGCGGGATACAGCACATTTTGGCTCCACCGTTCCATCCTCAGTCAAATGGAGAGGTGGAAAGATTAGTGCAGACGTTCAAGTCAGCCATGCTTAAAGCAACTAGAGCGGGTGCATCAGTAGAGCGCTCGGCGTGGTTTCAGCCAGATGGCAGATTGTTTTTTGTATATGAAGTTTTGTGGTAACTGTACATAGCGGCCGAGTTGGCCCAGATTTTTGTAAATAAATATTCTTATGGAAAGTGAGTGTTTTTGAGTTATAACAGTGGCGACGAGTAAAAAGGAAAATGAACGCGGAACAATTTTCACAACTGATGGCGTGTCTACAGCAGCAACAGCAGCAGCAGATGGCGATGATGGTGCAGACATTGCAGCAAGCGGCAATTTCGTCACGACCGAGCAGCCCAGCCCCGCCGTTCGCAACTTACAATGCAGCAGAGGAAACCTGCGAAGAATATGTGGCCAGATTGGAGCAACATTTGTTATGCTATGATATTAAAGAGGAATCTCGTAAAAGAGCATTTTTTCTGGCCACAATCGGCGCACCGTTAAATAGGTTGTTACGTAAGTTAAGCAAGGAAGAAGAGATTTCGCAGGTGTCATACGATATACTTAAACAGCGGCTGCTAGCTCATTTTTCGAGGGAGACGCATTTAGTGGCGGCACGCTACAAGTTTTATTCATCCAGAATGAAGCCAGGCCAAACGCATGCCGATTGGGCGACGGAGTTGAAGGGTTTGGCGAAGCGTTGTGCGTTTGAATGCAACACAGAGAAATCGTATGCGGAGTCATTGATACGGGACATGTTGGTAATGCATACGCCGGAAAAAGAAGTTCGGTGGGCATTATTGCAACAAAACAACCCGTCTTTGGAAGACGCCTTAAAATTAGCAACATCGTATGAGGTAACGAAGCATACGGCGCATCAGATGACGTTAGGCGATAGAGTAGCAAGAGATGTAGAGGAAATGAGTGTACAGGAGGAAAATTGGGTAGCCAAGCCACGAAGCAGGAAGCAGCAGGAGAAGAAAAGTCCTTCCACCAGCAGAGGCAAGCTATTGAAGTCTTGTAGACAGTGTTTTATTAGTCACGACAGGAAGGTTTGCAGATTCCTCAGAGCGGAGTGCTACAAGTGCGGTAAGAAAGGGCATATTAGAGAAGTGTGCAACAGTGGTTCTGCTGAAAACAGACGACAAGAAATGGACATCGATGAGGTGAGCGGGCACGTCAGAGAAGGACGCAGCAGTGGTTATGCCGAAAGCCAGCGGCAAGAAAGAGGCATCGATGAAGGGGATGGTGATTGTATTTATTCAGTTATGCAGTGTGATGACAAAAGTAAATTGTTTGTAAACTTGGAAATAGGTGGTAAATCTGTATTATTCCAGGTGGATACAGGTGCAGCAGCAACTCTAATAAGCATGACTACTTATGAGCAGCTGGGTTCTCCGCCTTGCGCCTCGCTGAACACAGTTTTTTATGGATATGCTAGACAGAGGATCAAGACGAAAGGTAAGATAAGCCTGCTAGCGAAATACAAAGCGATGGAAAGACAAGTAACACTGGTGGTTGTGGACAGTCGTGATGCGGTTAACATTCTAGGAATGGATGTTTTCACAATTTTTGGATTTACGGTTCAGGACGCGTTTGTCATTCAGACTAGCGCCCTGCCAAAGGAGGTAAAGAATGTGATAGACTTGAATTCAGAAGTTTTTTCGGAGCAGTTGGGAAAATGCAAATTTTTTGAGGCGCATTTGCAGTTGAAGAAAGATGCCACCCCTAAATTTTTTAAAGCACGACCTGTTCCCCTGGCAGTGAAAGATAAAGTAAAAAAGGAAATCGACAGGTTAGTAGATTTGGACGTCTTGACCCCCGTCAGTACTAGTGCATGGGCAACTCCAGTAGTCATAGTAAAAAAGAAAGACGGTAAAATTAGAATGTGCGGAGATTTCAAGAGCACCGTTAATGCGCAACTCATGGTAGAGCAGTTCCCCATCCCCAGAGCAGAAGAGCTTTTTCAGAAGCTAGCGGGCGGGCAGAGATTTTCAAAAATAGATTTACGGGACGCGTATCTGCAGATCCCGTTAGATGAAGAGTCTGCGAACTTATTGGTAATTAACACACCGTTCGGGCTTTACCGATACAACCGGTTGCCTTTCGGGGTCGCTTCAGCTGCGGCTATTTTCCAGCGCTGCCTGCATACGCTGACAGCCCAGGTGAAGGGCAGCGCCAACTACCTGGATGATATAGTGGTAACGGGCGAGTCGGAGGAGGAACATCTACAAAACTTGAATCTCTTATTAAAGACTTTAAATGAATGGGGCCTAAGGGTTAACTTGGATAAGTGTGATTTTTTTAAAGAACAGATTACTTATCTAGGTCACGTGTTGGATAGCTCGGGGATCAGGCCAACCGGAGAAAACTCAACGGCGATTCAGCAGCTTCCGGTTCCCGTTAATTTGCAGCAGCTACAGTCATTTCTGGGGAAGATTAATTACTATGGCAAATTTATCAAGAACATGGCGGAAATAGCAGCACCCCTCAACGCGTTGCGTAAGAAAGGCGTAAAATGGCATTGGTCGGCAGATTGTGACAAGGCATTTCGGAGGTTGAAAGAGAATTTAATGCAGGCAGTTAAATTGGAACATTTTTTGCCAGATAGAACGACTATACTAGCTGTAGATGCATCAGAATATGGTATTGGGGCAGTCCTTTCGCAGAAGGATGCTAAGGGTGTTGAGCGGCCAATTGCTTGTGTGTCAAAAACGTTGAATGTTCACCAGAAGAATTACTCTCAGATAGAAAAAGAAGCTTTAGCAATTGTATACGGCGTGAGAAAATTCAATGAATACTTGTATGGGTCAAAGTTCATAATCATTACTGATCATAAGCCGTTGGTATCTTTGTTCTCGCCACACAAGCGTATCCCAGATAATACGGCGCGTAAGATGCAAAGGTGGGCGCTTTTCCTGTCTGATTATAGTTACAGGATACTTTACAGATCTACATATCAGCATGCTAACGCAGATGCACTATCCCGTCTTCCGCAAGGGCCGGATGCAACTTTTGACTCTGAGGACATCGCCTGTCTCCAGCTGGACCAAGCCGAAGAGGAGGCAGTATCAGGTTTTCCAGTCTCGTCATATCAAGTGGCAAAGGAAACAAAGAAGGATCCGCAGCTCAGGCAAGTGCTGTACCACGTACAAACTGGTTGGTCCAGCGCGCATAGGCGAACCAGGGCGCTGACGGAATGGTATAAGCTCCAACACAGGCTGTCGGTTAAGGGCGGCGTATTATTACTGGCTAGCGATGAAGGAGTTAGGGTAGTGATTCCGCATAAGTTGCGACCAAAGGTATTACGCCTTTTACATGAGGGTCATTGGGGTATAGCCAGAACAAAGCAAGCAGCCCGCCGTTATTGTTATTGGCCAGGAATAACCAAAGATATAGAGGAGATGAGCAAGCATTGCGAAGCATGCCAAACTAGTCAGGCAGCGCCGAGAGCGGATTTAAGCTCATGGCCCCAACCCTGCGAGCCGTGGGACCGCATACATGTAGATTTTGCGGGTCCTTTCTTAGGGCATATGTGGTTGTTAGTAGTGGACGCATTGTCAAATTATCCGTACGTGATGCGCATGCAACACACAACTGCACCACATACAATTGATGCTTTGAAGAAAGTTTTCGTAACAGAAGGCCTCCCACGAGTATTGATCTCCGATAACGGCCCGCAGTTCATATCAGCGGAATTTCAAAAATTTTGTAAAAGTAGCGGGATACAGCACATTTTGGCTCCACCGTTCCATCCTCAGTCAAATGGAGAGGTGGAAAGATTAGTGCAGACGTTCAAGTCAGCCATGCTTAAAGCAACTAGAGCGGGTGCATCAGTAGAGCGCTCGGCGTGGTTTCAGCCAGATGGCAGATTGTTTTTTGTATATGAAGTTTTGTGGTAACTGTACATAGCGGCCGAGTTGGCCCAGATTTTTGTAAATAAATATTCTTATGGAAAGTGAGTGTTTTTGAGTTATAACATTAGGCTACAAAAATACTTCGTTTAAATGGTTGAACTGTTGTGATGTTAAAATATGAACAGAATTCAACGTGACACTCACAAAACGCGTGAAACTTGTTGAAACATATACTCGTAGTTTCCACAAAAATATAAATTAATTTAAAACATTCAAGATTAGACCGAAAAAATCACCGCCCGATTAACTCACTTCCGGATAATTGATTCTTGTCTTCATATCAATTGTAAATTTTAAACTTTATATACTTCTATGCGGAGTTCAGCATAAGATGAATATTTCCAACGTTGCTTGTTATCGAATATGTTTAACCATTTTCGTTGTGTGAATCAAGAAAATATCTCATCATACCATGTAATATTTCAAGCTTATTTTTGACACCCATAATCCACATTGTTGGGCAGTCGGATTTTTATGAGACTTTACCAGTAGTTAATGCTGAATGTAGAAATACTGGAAGCATATTTCCGTTTTTTTCTCATTGTTTTTTCTCGTTCTCATACTCAGTTCCAATAGACTTTCGATAGATGACAGTTTATGTTTTATCCGTAGTATTGTTCATGTTTGTATGTTCGTAGCTGGTCTTACACCAATGTCATTTGGAAAACTGGACACTAGGTATGGACTTCCATCCTTCTGCTTTCTGCGAAATGCTTTCTGCGTAAGTTTTGGCGCAACATAAGACGTAAATCTTGAGTATATAGCGTATAGGTTTTCTCGAAATGAATTGCACAGAACATCTTCTTCCGACATGATCCGTTTTGAGAAACCCAATAACAGGAACAGGCATCTTGCGTGTGTATCACAGGGAGTGCAATGACGAGTCCACGCAGTTTGAGAAGACATTAGAAAAAGATTTTATATTGACGAATATCATTATAGCACCGTTCGATGACTAACACTTGAAAGTGGGAATACTCATATGTTCAACTCTGCGAATTTCCGCGAAAATTCACGAAAGCAAAAAAATATACACATGTATAAAATTCGAATACGCGTTCTCCCAGGGGATACAATTCAAGTTGACTCTAGTAGGAATGTTTTCACGGCTTATCGTACTGAAATCGATTGTAATCTTGCCCTTCTGCGAATCCACAGGTGCACAAAAGTAATGTGAAAAAGAACTGCGCGTTCGCAGAAGACCGACAGTGCTGTCGGTTGCTGTACCTCTTCGCCGTGCAAAAACTGTCTTGTGCGGAGATCACACGAGATATCCGTGCACTTGGCGACCACTAAGCCCTAGCGAGACACATGAGACGGAAGACACTGCACATGCGCAGCAGAGCCACATATCCTTAACATCGCTGTTCAGAAAACATCGGGTAGCGTCATGCGAGTTAGGGATTGTAATTGCCGAGAAATTTGTTTTGTCTGTGTTAGTAATTTGTCTCATAATCTTTCTCGTGTGCTTCTTACTCGAAATTTGAATGTATTTTTTCGAGTAAGCGGCCGAGGCTGCTGGTCGGAAAAGTCTAGTAAGTCGATGTTTGTGAGACGGCATCCAGTGCAGCCGCCTTCTCCTCTGTGACGTTGACCAGTTGCACAGATTCCTCGCGCGACGTCTACTTCGGTATGTCTCGGAAGCCGGGCGACCCATTCCTTCCAAGCGACAAATGTACCTACCCACATCTTAAATGGAGTTAACATTTTTGCCAATTACGCCTCATTAATTGTCGAAAGCACTTCAAAGTTTGATTCTACGCGCATTCTAAACAAACACGTGTTTGGTGGTGAAGTCTCATAAAAATTTGAATCTGACACGATGCTTTGAGACCTGATTCAATCGTTTTGTTTCCTCTCGCTGTAATTGAATGGCTTACTGCCAAGATCACTAAATTTTGTGAATGCAAATGATGTATGTATGTATTTGTTATTTTCTGGTCGGATTAATCCGCCTTTTGCCAGCTAGCGGTATTCCCACGCCTGGGCTCTATTTTTATTAATGAGCCATGCCTGGTTAACAAGTAGCGAGCACGACGCACTCCCTTCACCGAATCTAGCATACTTGGCCGGCCCGAGCTTTTATTTCGTCAAACAGCTGTAGAAGCTGAGGCGACTATAATGAAAAGCTACAGCTCTATTTTTGCCCCAAACGAGCATCGAACCCGGGATTGCACCACGGAAAGCTAGCACGTTGTCCATGAACCGCCAGAGGGGTTCGAATGCAAATGAACATTTCGTAAAATTCGCAATATTGAATGTCGTAGACGCGTGATGTGGTAGAGGACGACGTGAACCGGCCAATCTCCTTTTGACCGAGGCCTCAGGGCAAGCGGTGCTTCATCTGAGCATGTCCCAGCTCACCGTCACTCCCCGTGCTCTGTGGAAGCAGAAAAACACGAACATTCGCTTCTGCCAGGGGTTAAAATAAATGTAGAAGGGCGAAATGTGAAAGAACTATGAAACATCTGTGCTTTTTCAGCTAATCCAAATTCACTTTTCATGAACTCCCAGAAGTCTTGAAATGTTTGTAAGGTTGAAATGTTTCCGGTCTTATATGTTCTTGGAAGGAGTTCGTTAAGCATGACATTATCGGGAGAGGAGGAATTCATTGCACATTCAAAGTTGAAGTAGATCTCTTGAACTTCCCTGATTTTTTGGTTGCTTTTCAACCAAAATCATTATCATAAGTGGTATGTATAACAAAGTGCTTTAAAGAAAAGTAACCTTCGTTTTGAGTAAAAGACCTTTGTCACGACTCAATCAACAACCAATTTTTGTTTTCAAAATTATTTATTTTGATGGAAAAATAAGTCACGTATAACTCTAAGAATGAAAAAATTAAAATTATAAATTTATATCCAGCGAAGTTAAATTTTAAATGAGTTTTTGTTCAAATCCTCATTTTATTTTAAATTAATTTGTTTTCAACTAATTTTAAATATTTATGTCCTGAACAGAAGGGGCACGTATTTTTTACTACTGACATGCGCAATAAGGCTCTCAGGCCGACAGTTATTCTAGTCAATTTCACTATTTTAATCAGATTAAAAATCCGCCTGAAGTCTTAACGAATGGACATGTGACATTCAAAATTGTCCTTGACTATTGGCAGGTGTATAATGCAAATACAAGGACTAAGTACTATTGGAAGAAACCTATAATTTCAGAGGAGGTGATAGTAATTCCTATATACAATAATTCCTATATACTGTAATTCCTATACTGTAATTCCTATATACTGTAATTACTATATACTGTAATTACTAAATACTGTACTTACTATAATTACTGTACTTACTGTAATTACTGTAATTCCTAATTCCTATATACTGTAATTCTCACATTAGCATTTGCATAGAGACGTTTCCGAATCCTGATTCTTCATTTTCAGCAAATTAGCCTACCTTTAATCATAATATTGGAGAATTTTCCCTGCTACGAAAAAACGGAAAGGAAGCGAACTGTTGGACGAGCGGCCGGGCTCCGTAGCAGGGCAGTTAATTATCGGTTTCGGGCGCGGCGCTGGTGTTCGTTGCTATTGATTCTGCCAGCAGGCAACGCGAGTTCAAGTGCAGCCTTTTTAATAAACGCACACCGGGAACTCTTTCCTCATTTTGAAACTCCCAGAGCTTGGGAACAGAGCTTTACTCCTTCCAAACAGGAATCCAACGCATCGTATATTATGATCTGAAATAATGCTGCTTATGCTTTTTTTTTGGCAAATAAGATAGGATGAACTCCCTTTTTTACACATCAGGGTTATTAAATCGTATCCCGCCCCTTGTTTTGTATCGTCACTCTCTACCTTGTCACGCACCGCCTCATCGCGCACCGCTTCGACACGCCCCCCTCGTCACTTCTCAACTCGCCACTACGTACCTTGTCCCACCCCGCCTCGTCACGCTCCGTCTCGTCTCTCCCGATTTTGTGAGAATTTTGCTTCTTCATTCTTTAATGATGACTACAACTTTCTTCAGTTCTGATGTCTCTGAGAAAATAATTAAAATTAATAGAAAATATCGATTAAATTCACGTGCAGATTTTTTAAAACAGCTTCAGGTGTTAACCGATTTCAAATGAAAGCCTCATTGAAATAAAATTTTCTATAATGATGCTTCCATGAAAAAAATATTGAATGTAGTTGTATCTGGGAACGGACTGAAATAGTCCATGGGGTGCGATGGTAATCACTAGAGTTGTGGGTACGAATCTCGACTAACGCACGCATATTTACTTTACAATGCCATTACGGTGTGGAAGGAAAAGGCAAACCACCCTGTATCCCTTCGTGCTTGATCGTCAATCGTGCTTAATCGTTTTGTTATGGATAAAACACAAGAACTGTACTGCAAAATTAAAAATAAGTTCTAAAACTTCAATTTACTATCAGTACAGCATATCGGAAAATTTTCGATGCCACTCGCGTCGCTTCGAAGTCCTCGCAATATCTCAGTGAATACCATTCAAAAACCCTCTGAACTGGACTACATATTAGAAAAGTTGAAGATTTTTCATTAAGGCAGCATTTAGAATCTGGATATTTTTGCTTCCTCACTCCGCATGCGCGAGCTACCTGCACGTGTCGTCTTGATTACGCGTGAAGGCGCGTGGGGTTGACAGCGATGAGCAATCGACGTTTACAGTTTCACTCCACGCTCACTCGTGTCATTTCCCCCTCAGCCTGTGTGACAGGGGCGCGCTCGCAGTTATTTGGTGGCATGTTTAATTGAGGCCCTTTGAAGAGCACATGCCACGCCGATGGGCGGGAAGGGCGCACTGTAGTCCGAAAGTAGAAAAAAGTGGACAAAAATGTCTTCTTTCAGTCAAATGAAATTCGCAACCTAGCTTCATAGTCCGGGAAACTCTAAGTTTGAATCCAGATGGTGATGGATTTTTCATACGCCACTCGTACGGCCTCCCTCCCACAGCCCGATTCATCCACTCTCTTGAATTTACCCACACCAACTCCGCACAACCACCTCTCCCGACCCGGTCCGGCCCCGTCTCACGCCACTGCCTTTCCCCGCCTCTCCTCTGCTCGAGATATCCCACTACTTCCCCTGACGCCGTCCCTCCCCAACCAGCCGCCATTCCTCTTGCAGCCGCCCCTCTCTTGCAGTTGCCACTCTTCCAGCCGCACCGCCCCTTCCCTTCGAGCCGCTCCCTCCCAGCCTCATCCCGTCATCCCGTCCAGCCCTGCCTCGCCCTGCCTCGCCCTGTCTCGCCCTGTCTCGCTCCGTCTCGCCCCGCCTCACTCCACCTTTTCCCATGCCTCACCATCCCTCCCCATCTTTCCCCTCCCCAATCCTCCTTGACACACCTCACCTTGCATCGTCGCGCCTCACACGACTTTGTCCGGCCTCACTCTGGCTCACCCCACCTCGTCATGCATCATCCCGCCGAGCCCCAATCCACCTTTCCCTCACTTATTCCGCCTCTCATCACATCAGCCTCGCCTCACATCGACCTCGCACCACTTTGTCTCGGCCTGCCCGGCTCTGCGCCTCGTCGCCTTGCTTCATCCCGTCACGTCCCACCTCGTCATACACTGTCTACTCACTCTCCGCCTTATTCTCCTCGCCGTGCCCTCTCCTTTTCGTTTCACTTAGCCTCGTCATACTCCATCTCGTCATTCCCTACCTCGTCACGCCCCTCTTCTTCACGTCCCGCCTCTTCACATCCCACCTCTTCACGTCCCGTCTCGTCACGCCCCGCCGCGTCACGCCCCGCCTTTCCATACATCGCCTCTCCAATCCCCAACTTGTCCTTCCTTGTCTCGTACTTACAGCCTGCTTTGTCACGCTCCGCCCCGCCAACTCTCAGCTTGTTCCGCCCTGCTTCGCCACGCTCCATCTCCTCACGTCCTGCTTCGTGACACCCACCTCCTTACAACTCCACCTCGTCATACCCTGCCTCATCACACCCTGCCTCGTCACACCCTGCCTCATCACAACCCTGCCTCGTCACACCCTGCCTCGTCACACCCTGCCTCGTCACACCCTGCCTCGTCACACCCTGCCTCGTCACACCCTGCCTCGTCACACCCTGCCTCGTCACACCCTGCCTCGTCACACCCTGCCTCGTCACACCCTGCCTCGTCACACCCTGCCTCGTCACACCCTGCTTCGTCACGCCCTGCCTCGTCACGCCCTACCTCGTCACACCCTGCCTCGTCACTCTGTCTCGTCACACCCGCCTCGCTTCTCACCCACCTTGTCAAACTTCGCCTCCTGCCCCGCCCCGCCGCGCCCCCGCACAGCCCATGCCCTCGGCGCCCTCATATCCGGCTGCCATCGCCCGGCGCTGAGCAGCGCAGAGCAGCGCGCGTCCAATTAAGGCGAAATGATCGCCGCCGTCACTTTGACGGCGACATCAAAGCCTCGCCGAGCTATCGATTGCTTGTTATGCGCCCCGGACGCTTCCACCACTCCGCGGCGCGACTGGCGGGCGCTCTTCCGCTCCGCGCTCTTCCTCTCCACTCCACTTTCCTTTGCACTTTTCCATTTCTCTTCATTCCAATAAACGTAAGTCTTCGCTACTATTCTGTACTCGTATCCGCTAAGTTATTATAGACATTTCTCTTCGTTTCGTTCTGCTTCACGGCATCAACTGATGTCCTTGCAGTGCCTCTGGACTGGAGGTCCTGCGGTTCGAGTCCCGACGGTGGCAGGATATTCGGACACTAGTCAGATAGCAGGGTCGAGTTCTGTCGCTGACTGGAGGAGAAATCTAGCGGCCGGCTGCACTGATCGATAGTTTCCCTGTTGGTTTCTCCGATCAATACCAGGTGAATGCCACAGCAGTACCTAACAAACGGGCCATGGACTGCATGCGATCTTTCCTTCCAATTCCGTGTTCTCACCCCTTTCACTCACACCTACATGCACTACACTGCTCCCACATGCACCCCCCGCCACACACACACACACACACACAACGGCAGTCCGGTCGGGAGCTTACAGCTTGTCGTGGCTGGGGCGGTGCCCCGCTGATGGGAGACATCTGGTTGGGGAAACCCCGCTGGCGGACGGTAGGTTGGTGCCGGATCTCGATATCCAGCGGATCAAGCCCGAGAAAAACATTCACTACACTTATGAGGACTAATTACGACTAATGACTTTAGCCGTTGACGCGCCCGAAATCACTAGGAATCGATCAATGAATCAATCAATTATTCTCAAGTATTTCCATCAATTATTCCCATCAATTATTCTCAATTATTTCACTCTGCTTGAAGCTGCTCATTTCAACATACTTAATCCTGTTTTATGAACACACATTGACACCACCGATCCACCGTCTGCTATCTTGAGATTTCGTACATTTGCTTGGTCTATTCCTTTCGCTCTACTCCACTGTCTCCAGCTCCTCCCGCTTTGTCTCCTACCCTCCTCCTCACCCGATCTGCTTCTTTAATCTTTGCAGACTCAATCCGTCCAGCCTCACCAGTGTTGCGTCACGCAGCACTCATACCCTCTCTCATCACGCCCTTCAACTTGACACTTCTCTCATCGCCGCCGCCGTGGCTTCTGCTGGGTCGCTGACCGAGAGGTTCTAAGGTTTGAGTCCTGGCGGTGGCGGATTTTCGACACTAGCTGGACTACTACCGGAATGAGAATTCGAGCGACTGACTGCTTCAATCGGTAGTTTTTCGTAATTCCTTCAATCAATACCAGGCGAATACCTCAGCAGAATCCTTACAAACGAATCACGGACAAGGCGCGATCTTTTCTCTTACTTTTCCTCTCCTTTCTATTTACACACATACACACACACACACACACACACTAACATGCACTGAATCACCCCGGGAACCAGTCATAAGATTAAAGCTTGTCGCGGTAAAAACGATGCTTCACTAAGAGATACATTAAGGAGAAAAACCCGACAAGCCCACGTGTAGCCTGGCTTCGGATTTCACGTTCAAGCTGTGGGAACACCACACAACCACTGAAGAAATATCATGCGCTATTTTAAGCGACCAGAAACACCAAATAATCAATCAGTAACTTTGCCTTTCCTTTTCTTATTTTCCCTCAAATCCCACACCTCCTCGCCATACCTATTTATCACTAACTCTCTTTATCACACCTCATTCACCGCCCCTTATTCATTTTCCGACCATGCACCCATCCCGCCGCCGGGTAGCTCACTGTTGGCTGCGAAAATTGTCATTAATATTTCCGGCGCAATTATCGTTTCACGCAGAGTTTAATTTGTTTGCGCGCGAGTGGGCGCTGAATCGCGCGCTCGTGTCACGAGGAATATCGAGGAAAAAATGTGATAGCGCAGCTGCACGAGTCCGGCGGGTGGAGTGGAGGGGCCGCCGGCAAAGCGACCAGTCGACCTCCCTCCCCTCCCACAACCCGTGCTGCCCACCCTCCCCGCCCCAGTTGGGTTCGCCCCGTCCCTCCAGCATGATTCCGACCAACCCCAGCGTCCTCTTCTCGGCCATTCCGACCAGCACCAACCCCGCTCTCCTCGCTTCCTCTCTCTCTCTGCGCACCGCGTCTGCCCCGCCCTCCCACCCTCCCGACGCTTCACGCCTTCCTCGCCCATCCCACCCTCCCTGCACAACCCACCCTTCCCGGCCACTTCAGTCCTCCCCTGCACTACCCGCTCTCGCCCCTTTACGCCAATTCCCACCCTCCCCTTTCCCCTCTTCTCCCTCCTCTTTCCCCTCTCCGCCTTCCCCCCTTCCCCTCTCTGCCCCCCTCTCCGCCATCACCCTCTGCCCTCATTCTTCGCCATTCGACGCATAATCGCGCTCTGATTTCAAATCGCTAACACCACTCTGTTCGCCCATTCCCCGACTGCCTCTCGGACCTCGCCCATCTACTTCAACATCCCTACCCAGCTCTTCTACCTCTCCGCTCCCCCTCTGATACACTCCCAACCCATCACCTACCCACCCTACCTTCCGCGCTCAATCCGCCTACCTTCACCCACAAGACCAGAATCTTCTGATTCGCGCCCACATGCTTCCCCAACGAAGAACCCACTTCTTCCACCTCGTCCTTTCTGACAGTTCACCCTCCCTGCCCTCATTCTCCGCTTCCGCCCCACCTCCGCTCCGCCTCCGCCATGACTCCTCCCCGGCTTCACCCCGCTTCCACTTCGCCGCTCCCCGTCTCCGACCCGCCTCCACCCCGCCTCCGCTCCGCCTCCAACTCACCTACACCCCACCCTCGTCTCTCCCCGCCTACACCCTCCTACACCTCGCCTACACCTCACCTACTCCCCGTCTCTCTCCGCCTCCGCCCCGCCTCCACTCCGCCTCCAACGTGCCTCCATCCCGTCTACACCCCATCTCCACCCCGCCTCCACCCCGCCTCCAACCCGACTCCTACCCGCCTCCACCCCTCCTTCAACCCGCCTCCAACCCGCCTTCACTTCGTCTACACCCCGCCTACACCCCGCCTACTCCCCGGCTTTCCCCACCTCCGCCCAGCCTTCGCCCCGCCTCTACCCCGCATTCACTCCGCCTCTTCCCCACTTTTACCCCGTCTCCAACCCGCCTCCGTCCTGCGTCCACCCCTCTTCGCCCCGCGTCCGCCACGCGTTCGCCCCGCGGCCCCGCCCCCTTCACCCCGTTCCTCACCGCATCCGCTCTTGCACTCCCCCACCTGCTGTGTCGCGATGCCACGCCACGCGTGACTCGGACCAGTGCCCTTTCCACGAACAAATATTCTGCTTTATATTTTTGCCTCTGATCATGCGGCGGTTTTATATCCTTGTTTCATATTTTGAATAATTTGCCTGTGTAGTTTACAGGGCAGTCAACCTGACAGTTCAGTCGTTGGATTTCGCGCAGGTTCCACGTACCTGACATTAGTCAACGAAATAAAACACTCCCCTGGCACAGTAATAACAAACTTCTGCAATTTATAATAATAATAATACGAATTGCTTCAAAAGGATATCAACGTTGTAATGTTCAATGATATAATTAATTTCAAATTACTAGTTATTTAAAAATTTACAAAATCCATATTCATCGAGGATTGCAGAAGAACACACTTTCAATTTAACCACATTTTTCAAAACTAAGAGAAACGTACAAACTGTATTAAACGTAGAATTTCCAGGTCGTAATACTTCTCTTTTTGTTCGCTTGATTAGTAAATGAATTTATGATTCCTCGGTCCTGTGTTAATTGGAATACCGTGCATGTTTACCATTTATTGCTGTTTGTACCAATCTCCTATCTGGGGTCATATTTTAACCTGACAGTGGACGCGCTACGCTCAAATAAATTTCACCATCTTGTTCTCTTCATTAAGTCGCGAACAAAAACCGCCGACGACCGGCACTGAAAAGGAATTATCCGAGAAATGCTCACAAAAGCTCTGACGGCTTTGTCCCTCGAATTTAATTTAGATCGCCTTTTGTCGTCGAGGCGATGTTTTCGAAATTCCTGGTGACAGCTTTTTTTAGGAATTGCTAATTACACGCACCATTGTTCACCTATAGGTCGACATTTTTTTTCTGAAACAAATTTCAAAGCAACCAGACATCCCGCACGTGATTGAATTTTTATTAAACGAATGAAACCATTATGGTGCCTTTCATATCTTTCTTCATGGTCTACCGAATATATGATGAAGTTTAAAAGCTGTATTTTTGGTGACAAATTCTCCGTGAAGAAAAATATGAAGTTTGTTACAGATATATTTTGTAGATTTATTGCCTTCACAAGTTTTATTTCAAACAAGAGGAAAGGAGCAAGTGAGAGCGTGAATTATTTTCCCTTCTAAACGATTGCCAAGGAGAGGATGAATTCCAACAGCGTTTAAACTTCGGGAAGTTAAAGGCATTTTTATGATAGTGCAAAAGCGAGACATTTTGTCTGCAATGGGGAATTGCGATTTTGTGGCTGATGCTTTTAAAACAAAATTCCGGAAACAGCACTTTTGGACCAGATGTAGAAGGCGATATCGCTACTAGGACGATTTCTCTTAATAATAATAATAATAATAATAATAATAATAATAATAATAATAATAATAATAATAGTAATAATAATAATAATGTTCGCTTGACTATTGCGTAATATCGTAAAAATAAAATAGCTTAAATAGCCGCCAGGTGGTAAAACGCAATATAAAGAACTAAATTACAATACAATTATTAAAGAACTGCAACTACTAAAACAAAGAGGGTGCAGTACAAGACCTTTCTTCAAATAACTACACAATTCCAACCATTAACATTAACACTTATTATATTCAAAAGTCTAAAACATTAAGGGGAAGGGTTGACTGCGTTTACTTCGGGCAGAACATGTACAAATATTGCCGTGAATGGGAGCTGTATATATGTATTAATCAACTTAAAAATTTCTTGTGTGTGTGTGTGTGAGAGAGAGAGAGAGAGGAAAGAGAGAGAGAGAGAGTGTGTTGGGGTGTGTGTGTGTATGAGAGAGAGTGTGTGTGTGAGAGTGTGTGTGTGTGAGAGTGTGTGTGTGTGTGAGAGTGTGTGTTTGTTGGAGGGTGTGTGTGTTGGAGTGTGTGTGGTGGCCCCCGCCCACTTAAATAGACGCCTTCCGGACTCTCGCTGCCAAGCTCAGCAGATGATCCCGGCAGGCGAACCGATATCCATAGTTCGGGTTCACAGCTCGGCAACTTAGAAAAAAGGTTGAACTGAAGGTCGAAAAATGGCAGAAGGAAAGTTTCCTCCTCTTGATAAGCCAATGTACCGCCGCCACCAATTCCGGCCACCAATGACGTCACCTCCGGTGTCAGTAAAGCAAATTAAATCTACTGAATGTGTTTTTCTGCCAGTTCATTCAGTCCAAGTAAAAAGCCGAATGGATTTACAAGTATAAAGAAGAGAAGATTACCTTTGTTTGTCAGAAAAAAGATATTCATAATGGGAAAATGTGTTTGAACAAAAAGCGGATAATATTGGCCATGATACCCTCAATACTATCGAAGTAACGAAGGTCGAAGTAACTTGTGACATCATGAAGGGCAAAACTTCTAGTCACGCGTTATATTCAGTAGGATGCCTATCATCAGGCGCTTAGCTAGGATTAGGATCAGGATTTATATTCTGATGCATTTACGATTTTAAAATGCATGCCTGTCTGTCGTACTATCTTTCATCACGCCTCTGTACCTCCCTCCAACACACTAGACCGTCCGTTCTCTCCCTCCTCCGACTAGCGTAATATTAATGGCAGAGAGATAGATGTGTTCTAGTCACATTTCTCGTCTTATTGGTCCGTTAGTAGGTTGGTTGGTGGAGTTGCGAGTTGTCGAAGAAGCCACTGAGTTATCGTAAGTTCTATGTCGGACTTCGATGAAACAAAAGTCTGATCTAGTTTGTCTGTTGAGTTCTTAATATTGCTTGATTTCCCAGTGAACTCACCTTTCGTGAATTTTTTTCGTCGGAATCACAGAGAACTCCCCATTTCCTTCTTTTTGCAAGTGACTTTCGTTTACCTTAGAAGCCACAAATCATATAGTTGCACCTCTCTCTCACCCCAGGCAAGTCGTTTTAATCTCGCCCCCTCATAAAACCGTCACTGAACCCTAATTCACTGTAGTAAAGACCCCACTATTCATTTTCTGCGCCTCTTACGCTTTGTGCATTATATCCATGTAGTTACATTTTCATGTAATGAAATGTGATGTGCGTCATATCACGAAACTGTACTTCGTGAAGACTGTTTTTTTTTCAAATATTTAATACATTGCAGTGGTATTAGAGAGTTTTTCAGTTGTTGTTTTTGAGGAGTGTGGATGCTGCCTTTTTGGAAAACCATTTTAAGCGGTTTCGTTCAGCAGAATGTATTCTGCTGTGAGCTACAATTATACATATATAAAAGTGGATGAAGTTTGTCCGAGATCGATAAAGTCCAACACCGTTTGACCTATCTCAATGAAGTTTTCAATGAAGTTCGACAGATCTTGGGTGTTTTTTCATGAAGAATGTTATTGATGCTGTTCACTTTTTTGTGACACTTCTGTCCACAAGATGGCGCTGCAGTTCCGATTCCACCTGGGCAATTCCCCATCCACCTGGACTTCATTGTTGCTGGGCGTTGCCGTCTGTCGC